>PVIC010046289.1:0-14289 GCA_004025085.1 Thryonomys swinderianus
ATAGGAATGATAGGATAACTATCTGTTTTCATCTCACAAAATAAGCAAGTTTTTGGAACTATTAAATAGTCAAAATCACCAAATCTACAGTTTAATTGCATGGTACTACACTTTTGCATTCTAATATATAGGCTCAGATTAATTATTTGGATTTATAGAAATAACAGTATACACATGACAGTATCTTGCTATAAATTTAAAATCTTGTTTTCTTTCACCCACTATCCTAACCAAAATATCTCAAGAAGGGTTGCTTTCGATTATCTTGGGACATGTTGTGCAAGTTACTTCCTCCTCTGCTCCTTTTGCTTCTCTCTTTCTTACTTCTTTGCATATACTTGTGTTGCATTTATTTTTCTGAAAAATCAGACGGAACGAATCATATCCTTGGTTTTAAGTTCTGTCTGCCACTTTAGTTCTCATTTAAGATGTGTCCTGTGATTTTGATGAAATGGTACTGAAAATCCACACGATTCTTCATCAACTCTTCCTCTTCCCTTCCATTGTAGGCAGAAAACTCCTACAGTACAGTGTGATCAGAGAGACCACTGCACTCAGAAACTAGGATAACAGACAGTAATTTATCCCTTTTGCTTTATAATCTCATTATAATTTCTTACATGTTTTAATTATAGGAAAATATAGTTTATTAGTTGGAATTTTCTTTGAAATTATAGTAAACACAGCAAACATTTTTATATCTGTGTAATAATCCGTTAATTTAATACAGTTGATAATCCAAATAGGTAATACTATGTTTTAAAAAGAGGAGCTTCTATATACCATTAAAGTCACATGACACCATTGCAACTTAGACGAATCCTTCAACTTATGGAAAAATTGGCTTTATTTTAGGAAACTTACAGTCAATAATGAAATTGTAGTTATTTTTAAATATTCTATTTTCAAGAAAAACTATAGTAATAGAATATAAAATTCAGGTTAAAGCAGATATTTCCACTTAACCATGTGCTTGCTATTATGCTTACTACTATGAGAAACATGAAACTTTGCAATCTTATTTAGAAGTTAAATTTTATGCAGAAAAAATAAGCAGAGAATAATATCTGATGATATCTTAAGAGGTAATATATTGAATAATTTCAAGAGGTAATATGTTGAATAATTTATAGAATAACAGCTGAGGAGAGATGATAAATACTGATGCTCAGTAAAATCAGTTATTTAGTACTTCTTGGTGAGTCAGTGTTAGAGGTAAGGTTTGATTTTATTAAGTCCCTTCCTTTTCAGTCTACTATTATGTCAAATTACTCCTATAGTTTTAAGAATATATATTTTATCAATAATATGGATATTGTGTGGAGTGTTTCTGGATTACAGCTTAAAAGAAGAAGCATTTCTATAGGACAGTAAAGAATGGGAACCATGTGTTTATTTATCTGATTAACTTTCTATGGAAAGTATAACAGATTGGCTCTTGCCCATTTGCCTAGTCTTCCTTTGAAATTACTTAAGGTAACAAATGGGTGATGTGCTTTCCCCATATTCTGGAATTATTCGTCTTATAATAGGATTTTTGGTACCAGTTTGAATTGATTCCAAGACCTTCACACTGTGCTGCGTCCCCAGGCCTTTCTAATTTCATGGGGGGTTTTGTTTGTTTTGTCTGTTTATTTTATTTTATTTTATTTTTTCTGAGACAAGATCTTCCTCAACTGCTAGATTGCCCAAATTCAAGCTTATTATCATCCTTTCTCAGCATTACAGAATGTTTGGGAATGTAAGCATGTGCCACCATACCTAGCCCCAAAAGGATCTTTGTTACTTCTAAATCTAATCCTATATAATTGTTTTATATTTATTTACATACCATACATATTTTTGCAAATTTGTTATAATCTCTTTTTTCATGTGGTTCATATGATGTTGATTACAGGTCTTTGGTTTTTAAGTGTTTATTTATGTATTCCCCTTAAAGGCGTAGCCGGCACATGACTAATTACTGGAACACAGCTTATCATTACTGGGCATGTACTATATGCATTACAGTGCAAGCTCATTATTGTAACACAAACTATCAAAGACAATTTATCATCCCAATGTGCAAGAATGGAAAGTCTTCCATTAGTAGAAGTCAGGCTTTTCTGGGCAGTGTGACCATCTGTACCAATAATCAGATGTGTTGTCTTATGGACAAACTAATCATCTGAAATCAAGCCATCAGCTGTATCATGCTCCCTCTAAAGTCTGTAGAAGTGAGTGAGAAGAGAGAAAGAGGTCTGAAGACCTCACAACTTTGCTTCCATTATGACCACCAATGTCATAATCTGCCACTTCTGATGACTGTATTTCTACTATTTTCTCTATAGTGGCTTCTCAAGAAATGAAAGAATTCAATTTCAGGCTTGGAGATTAGTTATCTCTCAATTGTTTTCAATCAAATTGTTTCAATTAAGTTTAGTTTGGAATTAGAATATTTCAGAAAAAAAACGTAAGTAAGTGAACATGTTTCTTGCAAGAGATTATAGGTGTGGTAGCACTGTCAGAACATGTTTAAGATTGGGATGGAGGTGTTAAATTTAAGTGGTACATTTAGAAAACATCCATAAAGAAATGATCTCTATCTCTGAAGGGGGTGGGCTCATGTTAATGCATCTTTAGAGAAGAGTAAATACTAAGAAACAGTTAAACAACCTTTCACAAATATGGGCCTTGAACTTTGACAGATTTGACGTCAAACAATGACTCCAAGAATTTCTGTCACCTTGGACAAGACACTAAGTAGATATATTTTCTTTACTAAATTTATTGGTACATTTTAGGACTATATTATGATCACACTCATCATTGAGAATGTGTATCTATACATGATGTATCTTGATTCTTATTTTCCCCATTTTCCTGCCCTTCAACCCCCATTTGTTTCCATTTTATGATCATATTTTTTCTTTCCCTTCTTTGCTTTTCCTTGCCCAACTCCCCATTCCTCTTTGAACATTTTCTTCCCATTTCACAATACCAATCATACATTTTGGACTTCATTTACACCTTCACACACTAGAGGAACAATACGGTATTTACGTATCTGTGTCCTGTTTATTTCACTTATTATCTCCTCAAGGTAGGTTCATTTGCCTCATAGGCAAATGAGAAGCCACTATAGAGAAAATAGTAGAAATACAGTCATCAGAAAAATACAGTCATCAAAAAATGTCTCAAGTTTTTCTTTTTTTGGCTCCATTTTACAGAAAACTCAAATTTATCCACTCATGAATTGGTGGGCATTTGGGTTGCTTCCAAGATTTAGCTATTACAAACTCAGCTGCTATAAACATGGGTGCACATATGTGCATATATACCCATCAAGGAAGTAGCAGGGTCAAATGGGTCCTCTAAACCTATATTTTAAGGAACTTCCACAATGATCTCGACAGTGGATGTACTAGTCTACATTCCCACCAACAGCAGAGAAGGATTCCTTTCTCCCCACAGCCCTGCCAGCATTTGTTGTAGTTTGATTTCTTAATACCAGTTATTCTTTCTGGCGTGAGATGGAATCTCAGTGTTGTTTTCATCTGCATCTCATGAATGACCAGTGAGGTTGAACACTGTTACATATGTTTCTTGGCTGCTTCTATTTCATTTGAGAGATGAGTGTTCATTTCAGATACCCAGTTTTAAACTGTCTTTAAATTTGAAGTCTCATCTTTTTTTAGTTCTTTTATATATTTTAGATAGTAGTATTGGTCTGCAGAACAGCTGGTAAAATTTGCAGGTTGTCTTTTCTCTGTGTTGATGGTTTCTATTGCTGTGCAGAAACTTTTTAATAAGATGAGATCCCAGTTGTTGATACTTCTTGCTAGTTCCCGTGCTCCTGAGGTTTTGCTCATAAAGTCTTTTCCTGCGGCAATATCTTCAGGAAATCTACTTAATCCATTTTCTAACAGTGTCAGTGTTTCTGTTTTAATATTTAGGTCTCTAATCCATTTCAATTTTAGTTTAGTTTATGGTGAAAGATACACATCTAGTTTTAATTTTTGTCAGGTAAGAACATTGTTTTCCCAGGCCCATTTATTAAAGAGCCTATCTTCCCTCCACTGAGAGTGACGCTTTTGTTAAAGACAAAGTGGCTTAGTAGGAGTTATTTTTGCATCTTCTAAGCTGCTCTATTGATCCTTGGGTATGTTTACTCAAGAGATATCTTAGACACAGTATGATCATTGGTGATATGGAGATATTTATTTCAGTGAGTTTTAGATGAAAATTGAATAGCAAAATGCACTTAAAGTGCTGAATCAATGCATGCCATTTACTGTGGTCAATTAATGTCAGTTATTATTAGTACGAATGTAATAATTATTCTTCTATGTAATAGTGTATTTCCATTGTATATCTAGAATTTTTCACAGTGTAAAGTATATTTTATGGCCTTCTTTTAAAAATTAGAAGTTAGAGTCAGGAAACGCACCTGATCAGTGTTAATACATTCAGTGTCTACAGGCATTTTGATTCAGTGAAATAAAGGAAATCTAATATTAGGCTGAAAAAACAGTCAGTTTCCAAAGCTGATATTCATGAGTATGGAAAAAGCATGTTTAATATAAATGTCTTAGAGTAAGTACTTTACAAGAAGGATGTCTGATAGTTAAGTCTGGTTTCAAAGGTATTTCTGTAAATATACCAACATCTTCCCGTCTCAGAGTAGTTTTTGCTGAATGATTTGGTACTGTACCGTGTCAATGCCTGGGGTTTACAGTACAGGAAGCTACAGATCATTTGTAATGAATAAATCATGTGAGTTCCTGCTTGTCAGTTCTGCTAATGCTTTTGTAGGAACTAAGGGTCCTGCTATGGAAATCTTCCAATAATTAGGATTTACCAGTGCAGCTATCTGATACCTGGAAGAGGCATAACATCTATTCTTGTGCATACTTATTTTTCTTTTAGAACATGGGTATGCAATGTATTTTTAAAAGCTTCTAGAATGTATTAGATTGTTAATCATTATTTTCTAAGGTAGGCACAGTGCTACTTGAGCTAAATCCCCAGCCTTGATCCTTATTTTCTGTGTGAGGCAATTTCACTTCCTTTATACTAGCAATATGTGATTGAAGAGTTAAGACCGCCCTGTTTATTTCATTCTCTAATTACGAAAATCAAATTGGATTTATGTTGGAAACTCTTATTTGTCATGTAATTCTTGGCTATGTGTACCATATTAGTAGCGAAAGGGAAAATGAAATGGAAGCAATATATTTACAATGGAAAAAAAAATCAGTGCTTTATCTTTTCAAGAGCCCTAAACTGAAGAGTCCATTCGAGAAGGCAAATAAATTATCAGGAAGGAAGGGACCAATCAAACATAAAAATCAGTTTGCAGTCATTTAGTATGGATTAATATGAATTTCATATGGGTAATATTATATAAGCAGATAATATTTTCTCTTTTTTAGTCAGAAATGTAAAATTGTACCTGAATATAAAATGTGCGCTTTCACTTTAACATCATATTGAATTTCTCTTCTTATTGTCTTCAAAACTGTATGTTCTGCTTTTGTGCTAAAGTATCTATAATTTTTTTGAAAATATTTGCTTTAATGTGAATGTGTTGACATTATAAGGCAATAAACATAACGGTGAAGAAAAGTTTGTATTTTTATGGGATGTCCTAAGCCTCATAATTATATGATCCATATCAAGCTGTTAGAACAATTAAGTGATAGATTTGCAGAAGATAGCATGACAGTAGCTGAACTTAATGCATTTATGGGATACTAGGTGACCACAGGCAAAAATATTTAAATCATGCAAAGTGTTAAAAAATGTCTGCAATTAGAATATAGAGTTCACTTAGGAGAGAACAGGGTTTTAGTCTGGGTCCCAAACAAATATGTAGGTCAGATTTAAAAGCTCCAGCTTTGGGTACAAAAGGAAAAGAGGCATTAAGGGAATTTCACTTGGATGTGATGTGTGAACAGGTACAACACATTTTTTTAAAAGTTTACTCCTGACTCAAGATGGGAGTAAGATGAGAGTGGGGAACAGAGGAGAAGTTAGGAGGCTTCTACTCTAGGTGAACAGTAAAGCATGGTTTTCTGGACTAATGATAGCCTGTTTATAAAGAGATACCAAGAGAATCTTAAAGCATAGACTCATAGATGTCTGATAATGCGTGGGGGAGGTATGCAGGAAGAGAGTTATGAGGAAATCTTTATTTTCTTAGGATTATCCTTCTTAAGGATAGAAAGATACACTATTTGCAGAAATTATTCAAAATTTGTATATAGGAATAAATGAAATTATATAATCTAATTTTATATTATACTCTAGTGTGTTTGTATGTATTTATGACTTCTTACCAAAAGTATAAACGTTTTTAAAAATACATTTACTCTGTTTCCACTTTACCTCTTTTTAAGTGTGAAATCATTCCTCTCTCTTATAAGGACACTTGCAATTGCATTTAGGATTTACCGATAATCTGGAATTATCTACTGGTCTCAAGACCTTTAAAGATTCCAGGGATTAGCCCTCACTTTTCTGATTGAAGGAGAGTCCTATTCAGCCTACTGAACTACCTATTGTCATTTACGGGAAATAGTATCAAGGTTAGCTATTTAACTTTGCTTGAGACATTAAGGCATAAGTGTTAAATTTTGAGATCTTATACATTGTAGACTAGAACATGATTCCACATTTTCAATTGGATGCTATTATCTTCAACATAAAAATGATTTTCAAGAAGACCTTGTTCTAGAAATAAAAAGGATATGGCTCTCTGTAGAATATGCATGTTTATTTACTTTCAGAATATATTTTAAGGTACGTCAGTTTAAGTCAGTTTTAATAAAGTGGAAGTTGTCTGTACTTGTTTTATTTACTTTTTTGTGACATTGTATTCTTTAAAAATTTGAGCGCCTGAATTTTAATTCTTTTTCATGTCTTTGCTGTGTATCTTTACATCTTTAAACTGAGTATAATATCACTTATGTGATTTCAAGGAGCTTTAGTTTTCTGTTGTTTCCAGTTGTGAATACCATGAAAGGAGGTTTGAAGAACTACTTCAGAAAGTAGCGAGAACAATGGGATAAGTGTGTTTCAAGTGACTTGGTGTATCTTGAGGGGGACTAATGGCAGTGTGTCTTTTGCTATTTTTAAAAAATTTAAAAAGTCACTATCTTTTGGTCATATCTCATATAATGTGCTTTGATTTAATACTCAGTATTACATATATCACTTTAGTAGCTTTGTGTACCTTAGAGAAAAATCATTTTCTTAGGATAAAAGTGAACCTTTTTGTGTTTATTTTTGAAACATATTTCTTACCAATCCACCTGAGAAGCTGTTAGCTGTAATACGTCCTGTTCTTTCTGAAGGCAGTGCCCCCCAGGAAATGTATAACCTTACAAGAAGAAGCAGGCATGGTTAAGAAATCAGATTATAGGTAAAATACACAATTACTCAGAAGCAAATGGGAAAATTCCCTTAAAAATAGTTTTTGGAGTAAGGGTTTGTTATGGTCTGCATGCTTGTGTCTCCTCAAAACTTACGCAGAACCTAATCACCAATGTGATGGTATTAGCAGGGAGGGCTTTTAGAACTAATTAGCTTGTAAAGGCAGACCCACCTATAGATAGTGTTAGAATCTTTATAACAGGACTCCCAGACAGCTACTTTGGATCTTTAAATTGAGGACAAAGCAAGAAGTTAACATCTAAAAAAATGAACCTCATCAGACATCAAATCTGCTGATCTCTTGATTTTAGAATTAAGGACTGCATGAAATAAATTTAGATTGTTTATATTTCCACTTTGAAGGAACTAACTTAGATGTTGAAATCTAGGATTTATCTCTGTCCTCTGAGGAATTAGTTGTATTATTAGGTATAAACTTACAGAATGTTTTAAAAAGAAGATATATGAGATTCCATTAAGAAATCTTTGCCATAAAAGCATTGCTTGAAAAGTCTTTTCTTCCTCAAATAATTCTAATATCATATTGCTAAGAGGTAAATGGACTTAATTTTTTGTCTTGTGATTACCATTAAAAGGCATCATTTGAACTTCCCAGGTAGATATTTCAGATGTGTCATGTAGAAATGATACAAATATTAAATTTGTTATCCTAGATTTTATTTCCTCCAGGATGACAAATAGAATAATTGGACAAAAAGAAAAGTAATTTTTCTGTACAAATATTTTTGTGATGTGAAAAATAAAATACACTACAAATTTCAGATGATGTGTTATCTTGCTCTAAATGTGGGAGGTAAGAATATCTGGGAAAAGAAATTGTCTGTGGAGGATAGGTGGGTCTTAATGAGCAGGAGCTTTTTCCAAAAAACTAAGGAACAGATGGAGTTGAATTTGGAGCGTGACTTAGGTCAGAATATGCATCCAAAACCCCCATCTTTTTTCTAGTTTTTATTTTTCTGGCTCACCCCTCATATTTGTATTTCTGTGACTTTTTTCTTTTCCATGCCACCCTTGACCTTTTCCTTGACTGTGCTTTTATTTAAATTTATGTCTTTAATTAGTTATTAACTGTTTCAAAATACAAGTGCAAACTGAAATGCATTCTTTTTACACATGTTGAACAGCTATTGGTCTTTGAAAGGTCCAATTGGCAGAACACTGAAGGCTGGAATAGCTAGAACACCTAATCTTCATCTAGACCTCACAAATAGTTGGCTGATTTTAACATAAACTTGATAAATACATCTGGTAAGAACAGTATACAAAAAGTAGTATATATAATTTTCGAGTTCAAAGAGAAACATCTAGGATGGAGAAATAGCTAGACTTCATTTTGAAATGTCTAATTTAGAAGTTTAAAATATTGAACGGTGGTTATCTCGAAATGAGCCAGCAACAAATGCTGACGAGGTTGTGTAAAAAATGAAATCCTTCTCCACTGTTGGTGGGAATGTAGACTAGTACAACTGTTATGGAGGTCAGTGTGGAGATTCCTCAAAAACTAAGATTAATGGTTCCATTTGACTCTGCTATTCCCCTGCCAGAGATATACACAAAAGAATTACAGGATTCATATCACAGCGACATATGTGTACCCATGTTTATAGCAGCTCAGTTTGTGATAGCTAAATCTTGGAAACAACCCAAATGCCCATCAATTGTAGACTGGCTAAAGAAGATGTGTGTGTGTGTGTGTGTGTGTGTGTGTGTGTTTATATGAGTATTACTCTGCCATAAAGAATGATGAGATTAAAAAAAAGAATGATGAGATTGCATCATTTATACTCAAATGAACATACCTTCTGGACATACTCATGAGTAAAAAAATAGGTCACAGATATTTAAATATCACATCTTTTCCCTTGTACGAGAAACTGTGTTCTAGAATGCATGATTGATACTGTGAAATAGTAAATATTCAAAGGGAAATCAGGTTTAGAGGTAAATAATGAGGGCAAGGAAAAAATTGATGGTGAAAAAAGGAAACAAAACTTGTGTATATAGGGGTACGAGGGTTGTACAGTGGGTAGGGAAGGGGAAAAATGAGAATTAAGTTGTGTCATATATTCATACAAATTCTCCATGTGAAGTGTGTGTGTGTATATGTGTGTGTGTGTGTGTGTGTATATGTATATAAAATGTTCCAATAAGAAAATATTGAACCCTGGTAACTGTACAAAGATAGTAAAGTCCAAGATTTACCTTCTCACAGCATAACTTGCCAGATACTCAGATAACTGGTAATTCTGATCCAACAGGTCCTATCAGCCTATTAGTATTGGTGGCATATGGGAAAGATTGGTATGTACATTATAGATCCTGGGGTCTGTGACAATGTGAAGCAGGAATGAAAAGCTAATTACACTTAACTCTACAACATATCCAAGAAAATCATCATTTCTACTAGGCAAAGGTCAATCTGAGGACATAATGAAGTTCCTGACCTTTGCATCTTATGAAGTTTTGATAATGGCATTATTTATTCTCCGAGTATAAAAAAACTTTTAGCTTACTATATATTTTCAGGTGTAACATACATTTCAGGAATTATCAGTGGTGCTTAGCCTCAAAAATGTTTTGCCTCTATGACTGTTAAAGTCCATATGAGGATCATGATAGTTTATTGTGCTGAGTTTTTTTTTTTTTTTTTTTTTGAGACAGGGTCTCACTTTGTAGTTCAGGCTAGCTCTGAGCTCACTATGTAGCCCAGGCAAGCCTCGAACTCAGCAATCCTCCTGTCTCTGCCTCCCGAGTGCTGGGATTTAGGCGTAAGCCACCACACCCGGGTGTGCTGAGTTTTAAAATAAAGGTTTCAGAGCTCATATGAGCTCTGAAACCTTTATTTTGTAAATGAATAATATTATAACATAAATTGGATTTTTTTCTCCTAACTACAACAATAGGTGAGTGGGAAAAAATATATATGAAAATGCTTCTCAGACTATTAAATGCTAGACAGCAAAGAACACAAGAGACTCTGGAGAGAGGACACAGATGAGGTGAATTTTAATACTGGCTAGTTTACTGACTGGAGAGCATCCCCAGGTGAAAGAACAACAACAAAACCGGTAGATCTTAGCACTTTTTCCGAGTTGAAGAGGCAAAGCTAATAGTACAGAGTCCTTAGGAGCAAGATATTGGAGGAGAACTGTGCGGGGAACGATTCTAGAAATCTTTCCAAGGATTCTTCAAATATTCTTCAGTGAATACTGATCAGTGAAAATATGTGAAAAACTAGATGAGGTTTGGGAAAGAGCAGCCTGAAAAGATTAGAATGAAGACTGCCTTGAGCTGGAGTTTTCCATCAGCCATACTTGAAGTGCTCTTATGCAGTGACCTTTTTGGTAATACACTTCGAAATATTCTGACTCACAGTGGAGAATAATTAGATCTTCATTAGGTATTGTTTCAGAAACATCTTGGAAATCTTAAAGTTAAAAGTACTACATTATTTATTTGTAATATAAATATGTTCCAGAAGAAAGGTTGAGAGTGCAACATTATAAAAACTGAAGACGTAAAGGAGCTCTGGAATATATAATAGATATTGTGAAATAGAAAATATTCAAAGAGAAATGGGGTGTAGGGGGTAAGAAGGGGAAGAAAAAATATGATGGTAATAAAAAAGGAAAAAAAGCTTATGTATATTGGGTGGGGGGGTTGTAGCGTGGGTAGGAGAATGGGAAAAAATGAGAATTAAATTGTGTCATATACGGGCACTTGGAAGGCAGATGCTGGAAACACAGCTAAATTCCTGGCCCTGAAATATCTTTCTGTTGTAAAATTGCCTTTATTTTATTTGGTTTGTGTAGCCCAACCTTTCTTGTCTCCAGGTGCTTCCCACGTTCTCTCTCTCTCTCTCTCTCTCTCTCTCTCTCTCTCTCTCTCCCCTCCCCCTCCCTCTTTCTCCCCCCCCCCTTTGCTGGATAAATGTATACAGTGGCTCTTTAAGAAACCACTCCTCCCCAGATAATGCAAACCAAACACATATCGCTCTCTAGCGTCCAATCACATCCCGCCAGGAGCAGTACACTCACATATGTGTCCAATCACATCCCGAGCCACCCTATAAAAATGCCTGTAACTTCCGTAATAAAAGAGTTGCTTCTCCATGACATGGAGTCTGGGAGTTGTGCCTCTGTGTCCCACTCAGGAGGTCACCAGACAACAACAACGGTAGTTTTGCATGTGTGGAGAGCCAATAATCCCCAAGTTTTAGACCATTAGTCTGGAATCAGCCAATCTTTCATTCTTAGTGGGGTATTTAATTGGAAATTGTGCAAAGACAGAAAAATTTGAATTCATGATGAGATAGAGTTAGGACATTTCATTGATCACAGATGACAGTGTTATCATAGACTTTTTAAAAATTGTGGTTTAATAAGTTGCTATGTATAAATTACTTAGAATAATGCTTTGTGCAAAACAAACCCTGTGTTCATTAATAATTAATAGGTCATCTCAGTTTTAACAGAAATTCAAATTAAAAGTACTTTACTTGCCTAGGGAGTTGGAATTATGATTTTTCCACATTATATTCATTTTATGCTTTTGCAGTTTAGTCTTATTTGCTTACATGTGAAATAAGCATTTAATTCAATCAGATGTTAAACCAAATGAGTCGAAATATAACTTCAGTCATTTGCTATTCTGAAGATCCTCATGTGATCTTTCCCTTAGAGATTTCTTGTGTGTGAGTTTGAGGGTAGACTTGCAATAATGGAATGAGTACTAGTGTGACACATAGACAACTTCACATTATTAGTTCTCTCATTGAGCGAAAATGTTAACAGATGTGCGGTGCTGCTTAAATACCAAACTCATACAGTCAGAAACAGGGAAATCAAATAAACTGTTCGCTTTCCTTCAGCTGTGGCCATGACACCACCCTGGTGATTTATCCACGTGTAAGCTTTGGAACTCATGTTGTCTAAGGCTGCAGATAATTAGTTTTGATGCCAGTGGTATAGAATGGGTGGCATCTGGAGTTGTGCTGGAAGCCTGAGTATGTAGAGAAAGCTCTTCAAGGTTTCCTCTTCCTGTTCCTCTTCCTTGTACATGTTCCTTGCTTCCCTTCTGCCTATTCCTATTGATAAATGTAACTACTTCCTATGAGATGTAGTACTGTACAATTCTTTCCTTATCCTACACAAGAACCTGGACTATTTTGGTCCACTAGACTGTAACAAAGCCACATGCATAAACAGAAGACTAAGTTTCTAGATGTAGCTGATCTGTTCAATTCATTCCACCATATTTAGTTCCTGACTTAATGGAGTCCTGGAATATTATGCAATATTTCAGGAAGTCCACTGTGGAGGTTTGCTTACTAGACACCATTTATTGATTTGCAGTTTGTTCTGAGTATTTCTGGAATTCAGTTTATATGATTACTGCCAAAGGGAATCTCAATTAAAATAAATATGAGAAACTGAAGTTGTAAATGTTTTCTAGGATGCATGATCAATATTATGAAATAGTAAATATTCAAAGGGAAGTGGGGTTTAGGGGTAAATATGAGGGAAAAGAAAAATTGATGGTAAAAAAGGAAACAAAGCTTGTATATATAGGGGCGGGGGTGTAGTGTGGGTAGAGGAAGGGGAAAATGAGGTCATGTCATGCATGTACTATAACAAATTCTCATTGTGGAGTGTAATTGTGATGTGTACCAATAAATTAAATTTTAAAAAATAAATATATCTATTCTTTTCTTTTCTCTTTCATCCACCCCCACACATATTCTCTCATTGGCAAAGCTAAGTACAAGCAATTTTAACCTATGTAAGAAAAAAAACAGGATTGCATAATTCTTGTCAATATTTATACTATTTAATAGAGTCTGTGTTTATAAAGAAACTGATATATAGAAATGGTAATGATTTGTTCTAGATCAGATGAATACTGAAAAGTAGAAGTGGACTTAAATATGAGCATTGATTTCACAGTTAATATGCTTTCACAGTAGGCACTCACTGCTCAGTGTTCTAACGCTGAATAATTTATGGATGGTTAGTGCTCAACAAAATGGAGAATCGTCAGGTTTTCATTTATACCTTTCAAACTCTATGTAGTAATAACTGATATTTTAGAGGAGAAAAAGCCAAGAGAAATTCATTAGTAGCCCTGATAGCCATTCTCTGTCAATGTTACTACCAACATAGAATGAAAATGATTATTTTAATTAATGTGTGCTCACTGTGACTGAAGCCACATAATACAGAACCTACAATGATTTGTAGGCTGTCCTGGGTATAGGAACAATGAACACAGCTAATATAAATTGCTTCAGTATTCTTGGAGCTAAGTTTGTCTTCCAACAAAGCATAAGCTGGAACCAGTGTTTAATTTTCTAATAAAATAAGTGTCAGATAATTTATGAATCTTCTTTTAAAAATTATATCTATTTTGTTCATGTTTACCTAAAAAGCACTTGTACATATAATGCAATATTTATAAGAATATCATTAAATACTATTCCTGAATATTTTATTGCTAACATTTTAAGTATGTAGCAAGTAATAATTTATCCTGTACATTTTTAATTGAATTCTTTATTGGTACAATTTATATA
Source organism: Thryonomys swinderianus (assembly GCA_004025085.1). Lineage (NCBI taxonomy): Eukaryota > Metazoa > Chordata > Mammalia > Rodentia > Thryonomyidae > Thryonomys > Thryonomys swinderianus. The sequence goes on from PVIC010046289.1 coordinate 14,009, forward strand.
CATCTCAAAATCACATATAACATTGGGAAATTTGTACCAGTATATGCCACAAGTTAATTCTCATTTTTACCCATATCCCTATCCACTCCCCCCTCCTCCCCCCTTTATACATGCTCTTTTATTTTCTTTCTGTATCATATTTATTCCTTCCCCTCATCACATACCCACACCAAGTTTCCTATAGAAATATTCCACTCTATAAAAGCTGTCCTACTTTCTAGAACTCATTTGCATCTACAGGTGTTCATGCCAAAGAGAAGATCCGGGAATTGTCTATCTGT
>PVIC010046290.1:0-14286 GCA_004025085.1 Thryonomys swinderianus
AGACGTGAGCCACCACATCTGGTCCAAATGAATTTTTGTATTATTTTCTCTAGCTCTGTGAAGTATAGTATTGGAATTTCAATTGGAATAATAGTTTATTTTTATAGCTCTTTATAGGAGACAAATACTTTGATATATATAATCTTAATGACCTTCAAAGCAGCCCAAAAAGTAACTATAATAATTGATATCTGCCTATTTTATAGATAATCACAGCAACCAGACTAGCTAGCCCTGATCATCTTAGTACCTTTGTGGTCAATAACAAAATTGTGTTGTTTCTACCACCCAAAGAAATCTAATTTGTGTTGCCTTCACTGTTTCTATCATCACTGCCTCAGTTAAAATAAGTTCATCTTTTTTTTGTCTGGGCTATTTCAATAACCTCCTAATTAGTCTCCCTGCCTACAATTTCTGCCCACTCCAATCTGCCAACAGAATTATCTTTCAGAAACAAAAATGATCACACCACTCTGTTGGAAAACCTTTGTTGGCTCCCCCACCCACAAAATAGGCATGATCTAAATGCACAATGCAAGTCACCCTGATAAACCTTTCAAGTCTCATCTCTTGATGTCCGCCATGGATACACACAGATCAGATGCTCTAGCTGCCTTGAATTGATGGTATTATTCCAGGCCTGTACTCTCTGTCTGAAAAACATGTTTAAGATCAAGCTCAAATATTACTAATTCCACAAATCCTTCATAACTCTCTGTATGCGCCTGGCCTTCTGATTCTGCTGGTACTGGGCCTTAAGCCTGGCTTTTCAGCATGCTAGGCCAGCCCACTACTTCTAAGCTACAGCCCCAGCATCTCTGCCTCCCCTGTTTAACCATTTATCATAAGGTAATAGGATTGTAGTGTGACAGGGTGCTTCCTTTTCCTGAGCTGTGCTTGGATTTGAGCAGTTTTATTTTGGGAATCTTTGTAAGAACCCCAGAAATCCTTGTGGTAATAGGGGGAGGGCCTTGCTAGGGTTGCTGGACTAGTGAAGTGGATGTCCATTTAAATTTGAGTTTCAAATAAATAATGAATGCTTTTTTATGTAAGTGTATCTAAATATTACATGAGACATGACTGTACTAACACTTTTAAAAATCTGAAATTCAAATTTAACTGGGCATTCTATTTTTTTCTTTGCTAATTTAATTCTTGCAGACCTAAAGTCTAGTTTCTGTACCCCTCAGGAGTTAATTTGGCTACATTTGCAATGTCTAGTGAAAATCAAGGCTGAAATTCCTGTGTCACCATCACAGGGTTTCCAGTCAAGTAGAGAAGTCACAGAAACTATTTCTTGAATCAACATTTCACATTCAAAAGTTATGTGTTTCTGATAAACATTGACATAGTCAACCACATGTCTAAAGACACGTCAAGTACTCATCATACTGGGAAACATTAATCCAGAATTTTATCAGCTGCCTAATGATAAGAATATATTAAAGGAAGCCTAGAGAGCTTAGTAGAAAATAGGTTGGTTGCCCTTTTAATCAAACAACCGAAATATTGAGATCAGTGTAACCTTGGTCAAACTGCCTAGTTTTTTTGTACTTGTTCAAATGTGCATGGGGGAGGGGCCGGACTGGAGCTCAGAAACCAAGTCTGCTGCCTAATGCAAGGACTGTCGAACTTTAATGTGCGACTTTGTGTGTGTTGGAAAGAGGGCAGAGGCAAAAGTCAGGTCAGAAGCACTCATTACTACGACATTTTCAGTTTCTGTTGTAGAAGGCGCAAACCTGGAAGGGCAGCCAGGCAATCGCAGAAATGATTACAGATCTGTGTGGTAACAGTTTAGACTGACTTCCATTCCTGCCCGGAGTTCAGCAGCAAAAGGAAGTTCTTTCCCTGGCTGTCTGCCCTCGGTCTCCTCCCCCACGCTTCAGGCCTTCAGGCTGCTCCCTCCCCACATCTGTTTCCAAGCCACAGTGTCACACCACGGTACAATAAGCAGCATTAACAGGCAGCATGAATCAGTGGTGAACCTTTGATTGTAATTCCTTGCTTCTCCTAGAGAGGAAGCGTGGTCTAGTGGTTAACCCACTAGAAAAGCAGCTAGATAGCAAAAATCTGGGCCCTTTCCATGACCCTGTTTTATTTTCGCTGGTCACTCCGTCCATCAAGCATAAATATTTCTTGCAGTGTTGCTCTACACTGTCATACCCTGAACTGACTTGAGAGTAAGACTCACATAGGAACTGGTTAAATGACTTCTGAGCTCTGTCTCAGAAGCCCTCGAGGACAAGCCTAACAATCTCTATCTTTTTTAATGATTACTACAGAGGCACCCTTATAAGCATGCTCTGCTCCACTGTGCGCTGGAGACACACCACACAGACAAGAAGAGAGAATCACAAGAAACTATCATAAGATGGCTGGAGTGCAACAAGGGTAGAGTCTGCCTTTGAAAGGCAGAGAGGGGTGTGAAGAACGAGACTCAAATCCTCCTTTTAGTCCCATGTGCCCAGAGCTAGCTGAGTGAGGCTGTTCAGTGAAACTCTCTTGATTGCATTTTATTCTTTTAAAAATAAAAATGACTGGATCATCTCTTTTGGTTCTGTGAGTCAATGAATTTTTCTGTCACTTCAAAGAAATGCCACGATGGACTCAGAAAATCTCTTTTCCTGAAAATGACAGTGGGCTCAGTCACGAAGATGTGGGCTGGCTTGTTTGGGGATTTGGGAAGAGACTGGAGACAAGCGATAGATAGGAGATTTGAGGCCAGGGCTACAGGGAGCATCTTCCCCTCTTCCCAGCCAGAGCCTCTGCAGCTGGCCTACTTATGCAAAGCCTTTGGCTTCTCTTCTCTTTTTAAAAGCTTTTCTGACTGGTACATTCCCCTGAGGAGCAGAGATTCATTGTTTTGCAGAGAACTTGGGGAGCTTTCCTGAAAGGAAGAAGGGAGGGAGGGAGGGAGGGCTCTGGTGGATCAGTGAGTAGGCTAGTTGGTTGCCAAAGAAATGAGTTTCTCCATGTGTGACAAACGTGTGTATACCCATCGTGTTGTTGGCCCTGGCTATGACCAGTAAAGTCTTTTGTCCTACTTCCACAAAACCCAAAAGTGTGTTCCGGTTCGTGAACTGGACATCCGCCTCCTCATCTGTCTCTGGAATGCTTGGGCATTCTTCCAACCCAGAACAAGTGGGGGGTGACTTAGGAGAAGAAGGGTGAGTCATGATTGTAGGAAAAGGATGTCCACGAAGCCAACGCAGAACTAGCTTCCTAGAAACATCATGACAGGTCCCATAGAGCCCACGTTTGGTTCTAATTATAACATGCCCACATTTGAGCATTTTTACAGTTTTCCCATGGTAACAACAGGGTTTCTGAGGAACAGGATTTTGACTCAGATGTGCTCTATATGTCTAAGAATGGAAGCTGGTTGGACTTTTTTTTTAAAGAACAGTTATTTTTGCTGTTTTACAAAGGAAATATCCCAGGGTTTTCTATGTCTGCTAATGTAGCCATAAACTGGGCTTTGCTACATTATATATAAAGGTCAAAATTACATAAAATTAAAGAGATGCTGTTTTAAAGGCCATCATTAATAAAATCAGAAAAAAATAGAAAATTGAGTGGGACTGTTCACTCAGCATGAGATAAATGACAAAAGCACAAAACAACAAAGCAAGGATTTATTTTTAAAATGATTTTGAGAGGAGGCTGCTAAGAGCCATAAAGCGATGACTGCTCATCCTGGGGATAGTTAGGCAGTGGGGCACATACTTTTCTGTTGGGTTTCTGGTATCTTGACTATTACACACCTGGGTGTGGATTTTCTTTTTAATCATGGTTAGTTGGAGTCCCATATGCCTCACTTATCTGTATGTCCAATTCTCTTCTCCTGCTTGGGAAGTTTTCTGCCATTACATCTGTGTACAGTTTTTTTTGAGACAGGGTCTCGCTTTGTATTTCAGGCTGGCCCTGAGCTCACTATGTAGCCCAGGCAAGCCTGGAACTCAGCAATCCTCCTGTCTCTGCCTCCTGAGTGCTAGGATGACAGGCGTGAGCCACCACGCCCGGCACTATGGTATATGATATTGATTGCTGGTGGGCGTGAGTCTCCACACCCAGCATTGTATGTGGTTACTGGGGATCGAACTCAGGACCTTGTGCTTACAAGGTGCCGGAACCACTGAGCTAACCCTCCGGCCCAGTTTTTTTTAAAAAATATCATTTATACTATCTTCTGTTTCTTCATTGACTCTGATCAGTCTTATGTTGTTCCTCTTTGCATCATCTAACAGCTGCCGGATTGATTTCTCATGGTTCCTTACTACATTTAAGAAATCTCTCCTCTCCTGGTCATTAACTGCAATCCTGTCTTCTATGTCTAAAGTTCTGTCTTCACACTCACTAGTTCTACTGTGTAAGCTTTCAATAGAGTTTTAAATCTCTTGAACTTCCATTTGAATCTGCTTATTGGCTTCTATTTGTTTCTATGTGGGGATTCCATCACGTTCCTGAAGTCCTCTTTTTTTTTTTAAATCTATGTCTTTCACCCTAGTCATTATCTCTGTTGTTATCTGAGAAATTATTTCTGATTTCATTTTTTGTACATCTTTTGTTGCCAGCTCAGGAGTCCAAGTGGTTGAGTTTCAGGTTGGTCCCTCTCATTGCTCCCTAAAGTGATCTAGAATTCTGAGTGTGGGTTTTATTTAGGTATTTTCTCATTTCTATTTTTTTGTTATTGATGCTTTTTAAAATTTAATTCCTGGGATAATGCCTGAACAGTGGCTTTTGCAAGTATCTTTTCAGTTAATATTTAGAAGGTTTAGGGAATGACTTAATTCCTAGGTCTTCCTCCTTGAATCTGTAATGGTCCTTAAGCAATGTCAGTTATGGCACACCACGAGGGGTATTTTAACAGAATAATTGTGTCATCTTGCCTAAAGTAATACAGACAGTATCATCAATAGTATCAAACAGAGCCCAGAAAATAACAAACTGTGGCAGGCACTATTCTGATACCTTTACCGTATGAGTTAGATCCATGGCCACATGCCAAATTTCAGAACCCACCAGAAATATGTTTACAGTATATAAGCCTTCCAGCAGTGCAGCATCACCCTTTGGGAATAAGACTAAGAGGGAATTGGTGGGGTCATAGAGAGATAAAAGAAAGGGGAGAGATTAGAAATAAGGTTAGAGGACAGAGAAAGATCACACAGACTCTGGGAGACTGGTAGAGGGTGGAGGAGAAGAGAGATGGAAGGAACAAAAATAAAACCAAAGAGAGGAACCAAGAGGACAACTAGAAACTATATTCACCCTCCTATAATAGTACATAAGGAAGGGGGTAGAGGGAGGAACAAGACCAAGAGCAGAATCAACTAACAGGAACAGAGGGTAGATACTGAGTTTTCCCTCCTATACAAATAGATAAGATAGTGAAAATATTGTAGGATAAAAGCTTCGTGTTCTTTCCAGAGGTCCCAGAGGGGACCTCCGGTCAAAAAGCTCCCTGTGGTGGGAGTTTACACCTTTCAAAAGTCGTTACATTCAAGTGTGGGTCCAATCTTATCCATTACAAAATCTTATAGATTTTTTATTTAAAAAGATTTTTTGATTTTTTTAAAAGCTGGAAAATTTGTAATTCTGGGAAAGTTGTTAATGATAGTTTTAATTACATTGCAGTTCATCACCATTTTAATACAATTTTATCAAATATAAATTTTTATTGATCTATCCTTTCCCATTTTTCATCATTTGGAAACCAGAGTTATAACCCAAAATCTGGGAGGTTGGAGAGAAAACATTTTTTGGTCCAGTGCAAATGATTCTAGGGTGGATAATGAGCAGTAGGAGACATGAGGAAGAGGGATTGTCCAGGGTTACCCTGGAGCTGGAGCTCAGAATAGTGGATCCCAGCTTGAGCCAGTCAGTGTGAGGCTCTTTGGAACTTTGTTTTTAGCTTTTTGAAAAAGCTGTCATATGTGGCATTCAGAAACCTAAGGGGAAGTACTAACTGTCCATTTTGCAAGATTATCAAGTAAGCCCTCACTCTGGAAGTCTCAGCAGTTGATGAAAGTTGACATGGTTTTTAAAGCCCACCACAGGAAGCAGTGATCAAAAAACACATTGGCCATGTTTTGAAACTTTCCCAAAGTATATGAGATTCTTCTCCTATATAAATAATAACAACCTCAGGTTTAGTACCTTCTCATGAAATGATTGAGGCAAAGGACGCACACTTTCCTCAAGCTTAGTTCCTTCAGAACTTTGTGTGATAAATTCGGAAGTTTGTTCTAATTTATTTTCACAGTAAAGTAATATTAATATACAATTATTTTCTTCTGCACTTTAAACTTATTTACTTATTTTTACACTGAAATGTCTTTTTACCAAATTCTAGGGCTTAGTAGAGGAATTATGCTTTAAGGAAGTACTATACAATATTGTGGGCATTTAAATTAGTAATCTAAATCATTAGTGGCATTTGACAATGTAAAATTTAGTAGCAAATTTTTATATAACTTATATATGTTAATATATACCAAATCCTCATGTAAGTGCTTAAAAAATAACTAGTATTTAATTAATTTTCATAATCACCTTTATCCCCATTTTATACTATAGGGACAGATATGTCCCAAAACTTGCCCCAAGTCACCAGATATAAATGGAAGAGCCAGAACACAGCTCTGATGGTGTGTCTTTTCAGTTTGTGTTCTTTGCTGCTTCCTGTCAGTGCAGCTTTGAAAAATGAACAAGAGATGAAAATAGAATGGAGAGAAATGTGGTTGAAAGATGCAACTCTGAAATGTAGCTACTGACTCAGACAAGCACTTCCTATAAGTTTATGGCCCATGAGATACTATTTCAATGAGCTATAAAAGAATAAAAAGCCATCAAATCAAATGTTTCATCCATTTTATCAGCTGAAATATTCTTTTTATGAAGCGTCATAAAGTTGCATTTCCTGTCTATAAGGAACTTGCTGTTTGATAAAGGCAATTGTTGACATTTGATAAGCCCTTATTGCAAAAGTGGATACATATGGGACATGAAAAGGTGAGAAAACCACCATGCTTGTCTTCAAGGTGGGTGCAGCCTCGATGGGGACATGGACAGTGATCCTGGGGAAAAATATGCTGCGAGCATGAGATAGAGGCTCTAAACTTAGGCAGAGAATTTCATACAACCTTTCCAGTATCTTGATGTCTGACTGGATTTCTTTCAAATGATGTTATCTTTCCCCTTTCCACACCCATCCTGGCTCTTACCCACCTCTGAGTTTGCAAGTCACGACCCTACAGGCACACTCTGTTCTTATTTCCTACTGACATATCTTTCCTCTGACCTCCCAAGCTAAATGCTGGGCAGAATATAGATGATAAACCTTCAATGGGGGCAGGCTTCTGAAGGCTCTCAGCATCTGGCAGGAGGGTCGCCTGATTACTGAGCAGTATGTTTTCCAGTGTGGAGCTCACCTCTTGTTTAACCATTGTTGGGTTTATTATTTTCTAATATATTTATATAAACTAATTTCTTCTTCCTTGTTTAGTTCCTGTCTCTCAGCCAACTCTGACTTTTGTTTATTTTTTGGGCTTGCTGAGTGATGTTTAGTCACATAGCCTTAAATATATTTCTACCTTGTGGTTCACACACTGTTTCTGTTTCCTGCTTTTTGCATCATGTATTTCGCTATTTCAATTAGGAATTGGAATCTTGGGTATGGATGGAGCTAAGTGCTCACTGTTTGAGAATAGAGCTGAAACGGAGAGAAACTTTATTGCTTTTCTTCAACAGAAAACGTTTGCAGCAAAAACCACTGACTATTACACATAGACATTTATGTTTTGATGCTGAAGGAATGTTCTAGACTCAAGCTGCTAATTTTAGGTGTGTGTATGCCTTTATTCTGAAATAAAATGAATAATATCATGTGAACATACAAAGTGAGGTTAGGGTATGAAGATTTAAGAAGTAGTAATATAACATGCTCTCACCAGATACCCTGAATCCATGGCCAAACCTGTTTCTGTGATGTCCACAGTGGGTGTGTTGCCCAAAGCATCATGGTGTGCTATAGAAAAGAATAGATTTGAAAATTCAAGAAGAAGCTCCAGGGCCAAAGAGGAAAAGAAGGTCAGGTCGGGAAAATCAACATGATTGTTGAAATCCTCAGACACACTCTTTTCATACTCTCCATTCATATTCTCTAAAAATGCTTTAGAAGAGTTAGGAAAAAAGAAAATCATCCTCCATACATAAGTAATCCTCACTGTAAAGCCTTGCTTGCTACAAACATCGCTTATTTCCTCAATATAGAAACACCGCTGAGCCCTTCCTCCAACCACCAATCATTTTTCTCAAAAATACCAACGTGCTAGATGGACTTTCCTCCTTTCTCCTCTTTTGAAACAGCTTCTCTCTAAAGCCTTGTCTGCCATCACCACAGAATTATTGTTTCACTCTGTGTGTGGAAACACTGGCATCTGGAGGGCTAGTAAGAGTTTCAAGAACAAAGAGTCGCGCCCCTCTCCAAATTCATTGTTTTATGGAATACGTAAACAGCGAAGGGAGCTGTTTTTGAAATGGTATCCGGGCCAGTTAATAAACCAAAGCTGGTAGAGGAGTATTTGTCAGACTCTTTTAATATATGTCCTGTTGCAACACAGGACAAAGTGCTCACTTAAGATGCAAATTTCTGGCCTCTAACTGGGACTTGCTCAAGCAGAGAGGGTCAGACCAAGGAAATCTGCATTTTAAAGATGACGTTTGGGCAGATGTATGGGAACCATTGCTATGGGACTAAACTTAAAATGGGAAAAAAAATCACTTACAGTAATTGTAGTCAAAGTCATACCGGGATGCAAGGAAATGAATCAGAATTCTTACGATTAGTGAATATATTATAAGGATAATGTGGGGGCTTAAGAAGATCAAAATGGAAAAGATCTCTTTGTAATAAATAAGAAAAGGAGACTTACTTCTTATAGCTTCAGTGGCATTATGGCACTATGTAGATGGTCCTTTCCCCTCTGCCTGTAGCTATAGAGTGCAAAAAACATGATATATTGAATACAAATGGGCTTTACTTAGAAAATCACCTTGAGCTAAAAGGTAAACAAATCTTACATCAAGCTAAACCAAAAACATTCCATTCATACCCCACAGAAGGTGCAGTGAATGTTACTTTAAGTATTACCACTTAATTAAGTACAGAAAACAAGGGTAGATGAAATAGTGGTTTTCAACCTTTTGCATATTCTGTACAACTCTGAACACCAGAACCTTTGGCATCCTACTTTAAGGGCCTAAAAGTACTGGCAAGACCAAGAGCCATGGCTGGATCTTCAAAAAGCTCTTGTCCTTATTATTCTTTCTCACTGACCGACTTTAGTATTCCTCTATTCTGTAAAGAGGTCCAACAGCTTAGTACGCTTGTGAGCTCTTTCTTGTCCTCAATGTACAAATCACAGGCACTGATGTCTCTCTGGAACGGGCTGTACTTTGCCTCTTTCTGCCATAGCCCCCTGTATATTATGTCACAGGACTTGTGACCAACAGTATCTAATTGACTTCACTATATAACCCAATCTAACTTTAGCCTTATTTAAAAATCTAAAAGACCAGCTACTAAGAATGAAGTACTGATAAAGGCTACAGCATGGATGAACCTTGAAAATAGTGTGCTAAGTACGAGAAGCCAGGCACAAAAGGTCACATATTCTATGATCCCATTAATATGAAATGTTAGAATAAGCAAATCAATAGAAACAGAAGACAGATTTGTGGTTGCCAGAGGGTGGAGGAGGAGAAAATGGAGAACAATTGCTAATGGATATGAGGTTTCTTTTTGAGATGATGAAAATGTTCTAAAATTAGGTATTTGTGATGTTTGGATAACCTTGTGGACATACTAAGAAAAATTGAATTATATATATTTAAATGGTGAGTTTTATGCTAAGTTATACTGCAATAAAGCTGATCTTAAAAATAATGAAAAATAGAGCCGAGCGTGGTGGCTCACGCCTGTAATCCCAGCATTTGGGAGGCAGAGGCAGGAGGATTGCTGAGTTTGAGGCTTGCCTGGGCTACATAGTGAGCTCAGGGCCAGCCTGAACTACAAAGCAAGACCCTGTCTCAAAAAAACAAAAAAAAAAACAAAAACAAAAAAAAAAATGAAAAACAAGGGCAGAGATTTAGCTCAGTGGTTCTGGCACCTGCCTAACAAGAGCAAAGTCCCTTGTTTGATCCCTGATAACCACATACAACAATACCAGGCTTTGATGGCTCAAGCCTGTAATCCCAGCATTTGGGAGGCAGAGGCAGGAGGATTGCTGAGTTTGAGGCTTGCCTGAGCTACATAGTAAGTTTAGGGCCAGCCTGAAATACAAAGCAAGACCCTATCTCAAAAAAAGAGAAAAAACTTCAGTTTTTTTTATGGAACACTTTGGTATCTTCATATACTGAGATTAGGGAAATTAAAATTCAATTAAGTAATGGTCAAGTAATGAAGTCAATAAAGAGCTGAATTTATATTTAAAGCTAGTGTTTTCTTTAACTCTGACCACATACTGGATTTTCTCATATATATATATATACTTTCAGAAGATATAACTTATTCTAATTAATAGTGAAATAAATAATACTGTTCAAAAGAGACTTTTTAAAGAAAGTTAGCTGGGGGGCTGGGGGATTTAGCTCAATTGGTACCATGCCTACTTTGGCCTGAATTCGATTCTCCAATATCTCCAAGAAAAAAGGTTAACTGGGACAATTAACAATTCAACATTTAACAGTAAGACAATTTGATTATCTATGTCTTGTACAGAGTTATGCTTTAATTTATGAAGCATAATGCATGGACTTTAGCTTATGATAGTCAGGGATTGGGGAGAAGATAGTAAATTCAAAGACAGTAAAATCAAGTCATGAGGTTGTAGCATGTTACTTAGTTTATAATATTTATTCTCTAAGCTAACGGTCATAATTCTTAACCTTCTAGTCTGTAACTACACTTTTGCCAAAATAAAAGAAGTTGTGGGGCTCCCTCTAAAATGTGCATGTACAGAGACTCACATTACTGTTCCATGTAATTTTTAGGAAGTTTGTTCTGAAGTCCATACACTTCTTAGAACCCAGGCCTATGAGAAGAAAAGTCTAATCCATTCAAATGTTTGTTTTGATCAACTCAAGTGATTGTCAACAATTCTATGTGTGATAGGATGGTAAATTTTAATTTAAAAAAAAATGCACTCACTTAACTCAGGCAGTGGACACTCACCTCAGCAGCAACTATGTCAGTTCCAAGATTGGACTTTAATTATCATGTATCTTTGGGATATGACAATTACTTAGAGGAAATGGAGTTATGTGGGTTTATAAAGCATTCAATTACCACTTCCTGCCAAGACAGGAAGCCTCCTTCAATAAGTGGCCTCCAATGTACCTTTCACTTATGCTTTAGTGAGGAGCTCTACCAATAAACATCCAAGTAGCATTTGAGAAATTTTCCAAATAGGAGTGTTCTAAACCCTCAGGACACACCCAGGCCCCGCTGACCGCATGCAGGGAGAATCTGGGTGAGCCCTCAGCTTTGGTCTGAATGTTTCACAAAGAAGCCTCAATATTTTCTTTGTTGACCATAAGTGATATATTTAGTTATCCAGAAGGGTAGTCAGCCTGCCAGGGAAAATATCCTGAAGAAAATGAGCAGGCAGGCAATTACGCTGGGCAGACCTGGGTGTTCGTGTGGATGTGCCTTGTTTTAAAACAGATTCCTAACTCAGGCACAAAGTCCCTTGTCCATGTGGTTTTCCTGCGGAGAAACTTCCAAAGCAGCGATGTGAAAACTCGCAGACTTGATGAAGGGGTGTGGAGCCATCTGGTTTGCTCACAAGCAGAACTGCTCTTTTTTATCAGAATTATTTTCAGATTTGTTTATGGAGGAGGAATTGGCCATCCTGGACATCAAGTCAGTGTTCACTCTCCACTTAAGAATTTATATTCAAGGGGGCCGGAGATTTAGCTCAGTGGTTCTAGCCCCTGCCTCACAAGCTCAAGGCCCTGAGTTCGATCCGGGTAACCACATGCAATGCTGGGTGTGGTGACTCACGCCCATCAGCAATCATACCACAAACCACAGTGCCGGGTGTGGTGGCTCATGCCTGTCATCCCAGCACTCGGGAGGCAGAGACAGGAGGATTGCTAAATTCCAGGCTTGCCTGGACTACACATAGTGAGCTCAGGGCCAGCCTGAACTACAAAGCGAGACCCTGTCTCAAAAAAAAAAAAAAAAAAATTTCAAAATGCTCCTGAGAAGGATATTTGAAAACATTTTTTTTTTTTTTTGTAGCCTAAAAGAGAAAACAGAGGCATTATTTATACAAGTGACTGACTTACGTCCAAGGGTGAAAGAGGAGATAGTTTGGGGATGTCTTGGTTACTTTCTCACCACTGGGACATAATACCTGACACCTACACTTCAAAGAGGACAGGTGTATTTTGTCTGATAGGTCACAGAGGGTTCAGTGCATGTTGGCTGACTTCAGAACAGGGCAGCATGGCAGGGGATCATGGTGTGTGCTCATGGTGTGGCAGCAGAGAGCAGAGCAACATCAAGGGAAGAGCTGGGAAATACATTCTTTTAAACTATGCCCCGTGAGCCACCCTTCCCAGAGCCTCCCCTACAAGTGCACGAGGCTCTGGGGGGACATCTAAAAAATCCCTAAAATATTTCCTCCGTGATTCCACAGGCTCAGGAGTGATGGATCTCACTGACTGATGGCCAGGACACCCTCACTCTAGATGAGCTTTCTATTCAGACTGGACTAAGAGTTGAGATCTAATAAGGCATCTTATTAGATGTCTTAGTGACTGGTAATAGTCTTTGGAGTTCATAGTTTATTGTTGGGGCCAAAGCTTCTTTGTTCCTGAACCCATCCCAGCTGAGGCTGGTAATGGAGGCATTTGAACAACCCAGACTTATTTTGGAATCACTCATAATATCCCTCCTACAATGCTAAATATTTTACATCTATTGAGAACAGCTTGCCAGTAGGTTTGATTGGGGAAAAAATAGGGTAGTGGTGTTGATAGAAGGCTGAGTTTATTTTTCTTGCTCTTTCCCCTATGAACAATTTTATATACACTCATTTTTTTAAAAATTGAATTCTTTATTGGTACAATTTATATACATCTCACAATCACATATAACATTGGGGAATTTGTACCAGTATATGACACAAGTTAATTCTCATTTTTACCCATATCCCTATCCACCCACACCTCCCCATCCCCTATATACACTCATTTTACTTTGAGCCAAATGGAAGAACAGGTTTCTTTTTATTTCCTGCCTGATTGAAATAAATTTTCATTCCCAAGTACCTTGGGCAGGGTCACTTGGAAGTGGCAAGGCTCCCTCATGACCAGTAGGGCAAATTAAAGGCAGCAGTGATTCCATACACCAGAATTTTCCCTCTTCCAAATAAAGGGCAGAATTTAGAGTTGAAGCCAGCTTTGTGGAATGTTGAATCCAGAGGAAAAACTGCAAATGTAAAGGGCTGGAGTGAATCTTCTCTTCTCCTTTATCTTCCTCATCAGGGAGATTGTGTCTGATGAAACAGTGCATCATTATTTTTTACTAGTTGAGTCTTATTGGTTTTCACTAATTGAGTCTTACTGGTTTTCACTAGTTGTTCCTTATTGGAACAAATAGTTCAAATTCTGATGCTTCCTTTGCAAAGAAAAATAATAGCAGTATAATTTTCATTTTACATTGGATGGAACCTTGGGTTCCAAGGACAATGAAGAAAGAAAAAGTCCACACTACTTTTAAATTTCTAGATTAACTTGAACTAATGTTTGCCTAAATAAAAGATTAGTTTTTTGTTTCCAAAGTTATTATACAGAAAAAAGGAGGTCTTTTGTCACATAAATCCTAATCAAGTTAACTTTTGTTCTCAACATCTGAATTTTGCATGGTGGTGGGGGAGACCATATTTAATGGAAGGTCATTGTGGGTTAAATGACCTAAATTAATATTGGTTCTGGATGCTTATGGAGGTCATCTGCCAGAACTGATTTTTAAAAATAGGAAGAGCAATGTATCAGTGAGCTAGTGGTTATTCCTAAAGTTAGTCTTGAAATGCAATTGTTAGATATTTTTAAAAATAAGGCTTTTAGACATCATGTAAATATGCAGTTCAATAAGTGGCACATCATGGTGATTACAAATATAGATTTACAGGAAATAGAAAAATGACCAAATGCAATGCAAATGACCAGTGATGACTTGGGATAATATTTCTAGTTTGTTCATGGATGAAAGAA
>PVIC010046291.1:0-14264 GCA_004025085.1 Thryonomys swinderianus
GAGGGCCGGAGGGTTAGCTCAGTGGTTCCGGCGCCTGCCTCGCAAGCGCAATGGACCTGAGTTCGATCCCCAGTTACCACACATAATGCTGGGCGTGGTGGCTCACGCCTATAATCCCAGCACTCGGGAGGCAGAGACAGGAGGATTGCTGAGTTCGCGGCGGCTTGCCTGGACACCATAGTGAGCTCAGGGCCAGCCTGAACTACAAAGCGAGACCCTGTCTCCAAAAAGCAAAAAAAAAAAAAAAAAAAAAAAAAATTATCAGAGACCCTTTGGATTTGTCTGTACTGATTTATCCTAACTGCTTACATAACAGTCACAGAAAGATATTGACAGCAATTCTATATCTAGATTGTCCCAGAAGAATATGAAGTAATAAAGGGAGGAGACTTTTCCTAAAATGATTTCAGGGAGAAAGCAGGGATCATTTCTTTGTCATATACTGTCAAGAAATATTTAGAATCTCGGGTGTGGTGGCTCACGTCTGTAATCCCAGCACTCAGGAGGAAGGGGCAGGAGAATTCCTAAGAGTCCGAGGTTTGCCTGGGCTACACTGTGAGTTGAGGGTCAGCTTGAACTACAAAGCAAGATCCTGTCTCAAAAAACTAAAAACAAATAAACAACAACCTTTAAAAAAAAGAGAAATATTTAGAAATAAAACCAAAGTTACTTGTTACAGATATTTCCATTATTACAGTATGACTATGATAGTTAAATTAAAAAGGAGCATAGAAATAAATCAGGGGTGATTTCTAGATAGAAAAAGTTAGCGCTTACAATCTAGTTAAGAATAAACTGTTATAAATATATTTTTAAAGTGATTAAAGATTAAATGCTAAGTTTAACAAATTATCTTTATGTCCTATATCTTTATGGAACCTTAATTTTTATTATTCTTATAAATAACTACTAATAAAATTAATGATTTACTGGTATACTCAAATAAGAAAAAATGACTTTTAATAATATAAACAGAATAAAACCTATACAATAATTTCAAACTTTAATAACTTGAAAGAATAAAACCTTTTCTGGGCTAATCAAAATATAGATTTAATCCAAAGACAGCTGGTGTGAAAGCCCAAGGAGGATTTTCAATTTCTTCAGTATTTATTATATTTGACCACATTTACATACATAAAGATTTTTCTCTGAAAGGGTGTTAATGGAAAGAGCTAAGTGTTTGCAGGCTTTCCTGAAGAAGTAACGTTCAAAATTTATTTAGAAAGCTTAACAACTAGATTTCATTATCAAATATTTTTAACTGTTGCAGCACATTTCAAACTCAAGAAAAGTTTCAGTGTATGAAAATAAATATAAGTGCTCTCTGGAGTCTTACTCCAGGCACAAACGACTTGGCATGGGCCTGGCCACTTATGCACATACTGACTTTCCCTGAGCTTCTCCTGGTTTCTCTTGCTTTGACCAGTGAAACTAGGGCTGCTGGCCACTGACTGGCTCACTGACTGCTACAAAATCTATTTTCTTTCTCCCTCATTTCACTCATCATGCAGACTAATTTTGTGACCTGCTTAGAAATGGAACCATACAGTTTTTTTCTTTTTACCTTCAAATTTTTTCTTTCCTTTCACTGCTTTCCCCTGCCTCCCTCCAAATTCCCCTTTCCCTTTGAACATCTTCCTCCAATTTAACAATCCATATTTTGCATTTTGGACCCTGATTTACACAAAGTTTATGTAGACAGCCGGGTGGAGGAGGGTTGTAGAGAGGCCAAGATAATGGGAAAAAATAGGAATCATGGGTACAAATTTCCAATGATGAGTAAGATCATAATATATATTTAAAATGTACCAATAAATTCAGTAAAGACATGTAACCATAATGTCTTCATGGTGTCGAATGGAAAAGTCTTAAATGGAAAGTCTTAAAAATCTAAGGCATTTTGAATTTCAGGGATTTTTAAAATCCTTGACAAATGCCTAGTGCCTAAATTTAGACAATTCAAAGTGAACTGGTATATTATAACTATATCTTTACGAAAATCTGATTATGCCAATCTGTACAGAAAAATACAACATATACCTCTACACATAAAAAGATCTCACACAAACTGAGTTCAAAGAGCTCTTTAGTCTACCCATCAAGTCTTCACACTCACTCCAAAGAATGAAGCTTTTTTTAAAAAATGTTACCCCAGAATTATTAAATTATCCAGTTTTTCTCTTTTTGCATATTAAAATTATACCTGTAGTCGTTCAAGTAGTATTTTAACAATGTAACTATCGCATGATAAATATTATACAATAAAGACCCAAGTAGCTATTTCACTATGTAAACTGATATATTACATGATTTATTACTACTACACAGATTTACACCTAAGTATAATCCAGAATTTAAAAATGAAAAATAAATAAATGAAGTAGAAGGAGGGGAGTGGTGTCGAATACTGAGTTAGCAACTATACTCTGCATATATAATTTGATTTAATCACCTAAACATTTATTAATCCTTAGGAAAATGATTCTATATTACGACAGTCATTTTTAAGATGAAATATTATTGGACAATTTTAAATTTATAATTTATTTTTTTTCCTTAATGACTTTCATCATTATTTTTCAACGTTAAGTGAACTTTGAATTCAAATCATCTTATAGTCCTGTCAGCCTTTTTATGTTTGAATCTAGTATAAAAGAATGTGTCAAAAGAAATGAAACTCCATGAGGTATCTGGGGAGTGTAAATGTTTCTCTTTTGCTGCCCCAAGGATTTGTTTGCCACATCTTGACAGTCCATGAAATCTTTGACACTGAGACCTGTCAAATATTAACAACTGTGCCTCTGCCAAAAGGACTCATCATCTAGACTTTCACTTTGAAAAACAAAAACAAAACAACAAAAAATAAAAAGTTTCATGTGATAACTCAATATCAAAATATTTAACTCATTTAAAACCTTCTCCATTTCAAGTAGAATTTTTCAGTTAATGTAGAAAACTGGAGACAGAAGCATCAAAAATAACCTTCCCAACAGCATATCAACAATAGCATTACTTTAGTTGTCTAAAAATAAGTTTTAAGAGACAGGAATGTGATATGGACAGTTCTAAAATTATAAACAAAGATACTATTGTAATATGATGCTTTCATAATCTTGAAAAAAATAACACAGACTGAACTATATTCGGTGGCTACTGCCGTCCATGTTTGCAGAATACTTTGAGAGCTAGTACCTCCAGACTAGTTTTGCTGGTCATGGTAGTTTTTTAAACGACAATGGAAACTTCCCTTGAGTACTGGTTATTTTTGTCTTGCTTTCCCAAGAGCTTATACTTGTAATGAATTCCTAACTCCTTCAAAACAGTTATCAATTTATACTGACATAATATTCTTTGCCAGTGAACTGCCAGTGAACTTGTATCTTTGTTATAGAAAACTGAGTCCTATGCTTGGACTCCGTGTACCACCTTAAACTTTCGCTTCAGACTCTCCAAGAGTTTCTCTTGCAGAATTTTCTCTTTATATTTAAATAAGGTTTTCACCAAATCCACATAGTTCCATTTAGAGAACATTCATAGATTATTTTTTACTTATCTAAATTTTACTCATATTTTCAGTAGGTCAAACTGTATCATTCTGCAAGTATTTTGAGTTCTCTTAACTGATAGAAATACCATTTTATTATGTTCAACCTAATTAAAGCAAGCATTCATTTGTGCTTGTGTTCCATTACCTATAAATATATCCTGGTATGAGATATATGCTTGTATGGGCTATTATCAGCTTTTATTCTCAAAGGATTTCATCATGTTTTATATCTTAGTATGTGCCCATGACAATAGGATATCAATATTTCTTAAGTCAAAAATGTGCATGTGTGTGTGTGTGTGTGTGTGTAAGAGAGAAATTTTCAAGGATATTCTCATTATGATGGCATGGTAAATTACTACTATGAGACACCATTAGTAATTATAAAATCTAGTTTGTACCATGAGATTAAAATCTGATATAATCACCAATGGCTAATTTAAACAGATTTTTTCAGAACATTAAAAAGAAAGCTAAGTTTTAAAGAAAAAAATGAAACTCAATCCTTTCTTCTCCTTTCCACAAAGCATTCATTTACCCCTGATGGTCTCTTACCACAACTATGCAAGCAAAGCAGCAGTACTTTATTAAAGAGGAGATAACCTTTGTAGTCTTCTTCCATGCCAATAGAAATTATAAGAGAAAGTAACTGTCCAGAATAAAAGCCAAAGTAAATTTAATAGAAACCTTAACTTATCATAATTAATTGTGGTAATTTGCAGTAATTGTGAGTATGTGCTCGCTTCGGCAGCACATATAATAACTGTGAGTACCTAAGAAAACACAATTTTGTACACAAAAATTCTTCTTAGTAAGCAGTTGCCTACATGATCCAATAGTATAGGATGTTAATGTATTAAATCCTTTCTGTTTAAATAGTTTAACACCTACATCTTGGTTGGACATGTCCCAGTAAGGTCTTTCTCCATAAGACATCACTTCCCACATGACTATTCCATAGCTCCATACATCACTGGCGGAGGTGAATTTCCGGTACTGGATAGCTTCAGGTGCTGTCCACCTTACTGGAATTTTTCCACCCTGTTATAAAAGGAAGTTGACATTTTGAATGTGCAAAACAATTTATGAATCATTTATGCCTCCTATTAAATATTTGTGTATTGGTTGTCGGCTCAGCAGTACCAGATCTGTCAGTTTCAAATCTAAGTACCTTTAGAGTTACTAACCCTTTGATAAGATCCTCATTGCAAGTTTTCATTTCTAAAGCAACTGCACTTAATAGGCTTATGTGGTCTCAGGGCATGAGTTTAAAAAAAGACAGAGATAAATTAGGCAAACTTACAAATGAATTGGAATGAAATCGTAAAAGAAGCTTTCATGTAATTTTTTCTAATATTACAGAACTAAGGGAATTAGCACAGTAAATATATTTCAGAATTTTTATTGCAAATATGTTGTTCTGCTGTAGTTATAAGCTGAGAGCTCTGTAGTATATGAACTGCACAGCATTTACAGGAGCTTCCAGTAGAAAGGAAACAATGTTATCTCTTAGTGTTGCCCCTTCTTCTCTTACATGTAGCTTGAAATAACACCAATAATTTTTCCACAAGGAAACAAAACAAACAAACAGCTATCACAAAAAGCCAGGTCAATTTGCCTCTCCTGGACTGTTTAATTTTGTACTAAGTCTTGCTTTCATGGTCAGAAAAATCTTAGGAATATGAAGAAGAACAAGAAGACTTGTTCTTACAGTGGTTGTATAGACAGCCTCTGGGTCATCCTCTATAACCCGGGACAGGCCGAAGTCTGACACTTTACAAACAAGATTGCTGTTGACAAGAATATTGCGAGCAGCGAGGTCCCTGTGAACGTAGCCCATGTCGGCCAAGTATCTCATTCCAGCAGCAATTCCTCTCAGCATTCCCACCAGCTGAATGACTGTAAATTGCCCATCATGTTTCTGCAGGAGAACAAAATAGAAGTTCAGATAACTAACTGTGAAAGGGACAAAAGTCACCATAAAAGCTGTCCGCATATTTGTCATCTATGAGTGTGTAACCGGAAGTGCTGATTTTCTGTGGACCCTTGTGAAAAAACGTAACTTCATGATTTTACCTCGCTGCCAAATAAAGCAAGATACTTATTTCATCACCTGTATTAATTTGGTGTTTTCACTATAACAAACTGGAGTTTGAGATTACATGTATTTAAAAGTATGTGCTAATTTTTAAGTCAAAATGAGGGAAAGTAATATTTAAAAATATTTCTTCTGACATGCATTCCACAAAAATATAAATCATTAAAAATACTTTAGAAGATGAATATATTTTTACAAAGATGAGAATACATATATTAAGCTTTCCTTCCAATCAGAAGGAAAAAGGAAAGGGCAAATATTTTGATGAAAATGAAGAAAAACTAAAAAATAGGAAATCATAGGGGCTGATTTTGTTTTCATTTTATTCCTCTGTATTGCTATTGGGAAAAACCTTACTTGCAACACGGAGAAATGTTTGCAGTCAGACAGGCTACTGTACATTTCTCAAGTGTTTTTAACCCACAGATTTCTACAACTGCCAATAAACATGCTGAGCGCAGGACTTTGGGTAATTTGATGAATCTCCTAGGTCGTGCCCCCAAGAGACGATCATTTATATATCATAATGATGTAACACTCTAAATTAAAATTTCTCTAAACCCTGATAGCTTATGAATCTATGCCGAATACAGCAAGCTTAACCATGCAAAAATGACCTCTTTAGATTATATTCTCCTTACCATATGGAAAATGTTATTATGTTCATCTTCTTAAGTGAATAGCCTCTATGAATGCAAGTCCTATACATGTATTTATGCCCTTCATATTTATCCCTCATAGAAACCACATATATTAAAATCAGCACTAATAACTGCATATTTTATAAGCTTAATTTACCCAAAAGAGAATAGAGATGGTTTTAGAGAACACGGGACCATAATGCCAATGCTAACTGGATATTTTATTTTCTAGTCTTCTCTATATTTATCTCCGTATGTCATTTACAATTGTATGTGCTGTTCCTTAACATGTATTCAAATTCTAAGGTTTTATGGTGTCCTCCAGACTTCAGGTAATGAAATTACTGGTGTTTTTGTTTTGTTTTGTATTGTTTTATTTTATTTTGTTTTGTTTGTTTTTCTGAGACAGGGTCTCACTTTATAGTTCAGGCTGGCCCTGAGCTCATTGTGTAGCCCAGGCAAGCCTCATACTCACAGCAATCCTCCAGCTTCTGCCTCCCGAGTGCTGGGATTACAGGCGTGAGCCACCACGCCTGGCACTGTGGTACATGGTTACTGGGGGACTTGGTGCTTCCAAGGCAGATGCCAAACCACTGAGCTAAATCCCTGTCCCTGGAAACTACGTTTTAAACCATGCATTAGTATTAAAATATTCAGAAGATTCTAGTTTAATTTAGTCTACATCTCTGATAATCTGATTTTTAAAGATAATTTCTTGACCTGACATTTTACAATATTCACATTTTACTTTTTAAAATAGAGTGCAAAATTGTATTGGTAGGATGTATAGAATATTGGGAGTGGGAGGATAATTTGCATACTCACCCTGAGAAATGCATCTAGGGCTCCATTTTCCATGAATTCTATTACAATCATGACTGGTTTTCCTAAGTTAAAAAAAAAAAGAAAGAAAGAAAAAGAAAACAAAAACATTTTTTAGAAGCTGAAAGTTAAACTTTTGAGAGGTTGGGTGAGTAAGATATGACTATTTCTAATACTTTTAGATCTGCTATTAAGTTCAAGAAATGAGTTTAGAATATATGGTCCATGTACCATACAAATAAAAGTAGGAGTGTTCTCTGATTCCCACTTTGTGAGCAAAACAAAAAGAAAATCATACTTATATAAGATGTAAAGACTAACCTATATCACTTTTATGGCTTTTGGAGCTAAATAGAAACAGTAATTTTTTTTCATGTATCAGATTTATTTTTCAACTGGTTATTTCACTTTTTCCCAATTCCTTTTCTCCAGTGGCTGCACAAAAAACTTATATACAAACAGCTCATTCAGATTTTGCTATATGTACATAATTGTGTATTTTATTACATACACAGTAATAGTAATTTCTGACACTCAACTTATTAAATAAATTTTTGATACAACTATTAACTACCTCTTGTAACAACCCCTTCCAAGTGGACAACATTCGGGTGGTCAAACTGTCCCATGATGCTTGCTTCACACAAAAAGTCTCTCCTTTGTTTTTCTGTGTAACCAACTTTCAGTGTTTTTATGGCTACTGCAACATCTCTTTTCCCTGGAAGCTTCAAACGACCACTGCAGACTTCTCCAAATTCTCCTGAAGTAATAAAACAAACAGGTGCACTTTACTTTCTGATAGATTTTTTTCTTTAAAATAATTTTTAAAATTTTAAAAAAATGTCTCCAAGTTAAAAATGGATTCATTACTACATGAATGATTTCATTTCCCTTGGGAAAAGAAGGACAAAATGAAATTTTGTTATCTTTTGAAGCTACATTTTAGCTCTGCATAGTTATTAAGCTTTTCTGAAGTGTTAAACAGGCTACTACTTTTCAATTCAATTATCAAACAACCTTTAAAAGTCAACATGTAGATTTGAAATACACTATCTACACTGCCTACTCAAGTGTAAGAATACATTAGCAAATTCTAAATGTTGCCACTGCTTTTAACATTTGAGAAGTAAATATTTATTAAAGATTTAAGAGCTTGGTATTTATATGTGTCATATATGCTCAATTTAAGGGGCTTGCATATGAAACTGTATAGTTATGAAAATGTAAAAAGTAACATACTGTAAATAATTCAAACAATACTTTTCTACATGAATAATTTAAATTGTGTAATAGTAAATACCTACACATATCAAAAAAGACACAAATAAAACTTTTCTAAAAAGATGGCAAGTAAGGGGAAATGTATATTTCATACAGGAAAATTCTGGTTAAAAACTTCTAAGTCTGGAGCCGGAGATTTAGCTCAGTGGTTCTGGCACCTGCCTGGCAAACACAAGGTCCTGAGTTCAATCCTGGTAAACACATACAATGCTGGGCGTGGTGACTCACGCTCACCACCAATCAATACCACATGCCACAGCGCCGGGTGTGGTCGCTCACGCCTGTAATCCCAGCACTCAGGAGGCAGAGGCAGGAGGATTGCTGAGTTTGAGGCTTGCCTGGGCTACATAGTGGGCTCAGGGCCAGCCAGAACTACAAAGCGAGACCCTGTCTCAAAAAAAAACAAAAACAAAAACAAAAACTACTAAGTCATTCCTTGATCAACAAGCCAAAACTATTATGAAATAGCTTAAGAACAATATCTTAAAAATTCAACACAAAACCAAATATATACAGATTCTCTAAGCCTCATGCTTCTTCTTTTTCACCTTTTTTTTTTTTTTTCTTAAGATTTCATAAACAAGTACAGCCTCATTGCTTCCAACAGTTCAGGCAAATGCAAAAGTTCTGTATTTGGGTCTAATTATTTGGCTGTCATTATGATGCATGGCTTTCGATCTTGGCTAAGTGGAACAGCTGAACAAGGAAGCTGCAACAGCCTTACCTGCACCAATCACACGCTCAATTTTAATACAGGAGGCATCTAGCTCCTTGGCGAATTGATGGACAGCTCTATTTGGGTCCTCATAGGTTTCAGGGTCAATGTAGGTTTTGGTGCCTGGAAATTTAACTGTAATGATGTAAGAAAGCATGACTGTGATGAAGCAAAGCACTTATTGTGCAGTCAGCCCAGGAATTTCATTATGCAGAGTGCTTCTCGGAACAGTGAACTTGCTTCCACATCACCTGATTCACGCAGTTTTAACAGACTGCTTCAGTCTGTTGGCGTATAGGTATTATCTGCAAGCTTCTATAGGTAACATAGGATCCAGCTCATAGGTTACTAACTGAATTGCTTTTCCAGTAAATCAACAAAAGACATCCACCAAAATTTCTGACATGCCTATCAGACGGGAAGTTTAATTAAATTCACTGCTATCAAGGCATAGTTCAGGCCATATGGAGGTTTATAATGGACTTGGAGACACATTTGTAAATCTATCCATCCATCAGTCAATCAAATTAATACACTGGGAAAAGAAGACATTTCACTTACAGGTAGACTACTACACTGACAGAAATATTAAAAACATTTAGACATCTTACTTAGTTTTTTGATTTATTTTTAAAGACCAACCATCGTTGACATATACATAAAATTAATACAAGATATGAGGGATTGCTATCACAGAATCAAAGCAAAATCTTCTAAAGACATAGTTTCATCTTCACCTTGAAGGGCAATAGAGGCCAGATATACAAAACGCAGAAGAAAGTTAGAAAATTTACAATATTCCTGGGATCTCTTAACCAAGTATAACAGCAATTTGAAAGAGGAATGGTTCATATGAACTTTTAATTATAAGGCTTTGGAAGATAAAATCTTAACTGCTATGAGGAGGTAGCCGGTAAAGCCCCACAAAAGGTAGAAAAGTTCCAACAACATAGAATCATCTTAAAAGTTAAAATCTTATTGAAATGCACCCAGAAGCATGCAGGTAACAGATAATGCTATGCTTTATATGAAATCCGGTTACAATAATGTATTCCTAATAATCATTTTACTAAAGACAAAGGTAATATAGGCATATATTTGGTTATATTAATGCAATGAGAAAAATTACAGTATATCCTTAAAAAAACTTTATTGTTTTTAACAAAGCCACCAAACAATCTCATCATTAAATCTTACTCTTTGGAGAACAATATATGTCTGTATATATTACACTGCAGCCTAACTGTGCTTATTTCATCACATTAAATTAAATTATATTTTAAAAATAAACATATAACAAACAAAAAGAAGCATATGTATAAAGGAAAATGGGATTAAAAAATCTTGATTTATTCTGCTGTAGTTGATTGTTTATCCAAAATTGATTGTCTGAAACAATTATTGTTGCAGTTTATAAAACTGACAGATGCTCATTTGTTACTAAAGCTGAACATGAAAAAAAAAACAACACAAGAAGAAAAGAGAGAGGGGATAGAAAGAGAAAAGAGAGAAGAAGGAATACAGGGGAGACGGGGGGAAGAGAAAAGAGAGAAGGGAAGAAAACAATAGGTTAACCTCCTAGATTGGCAGGCAGATGGAGAAAGAGCCATCTTCTCCCTTTTTATTCTCTCTTTCTTTCTTTCATTGTTTTTTTTTTAATTTTTGTTTTTGATAAGCAAGTCAGGTTGGACATACATAGCCTTCTGCATCTCAAATGGTTTTCTGATGGTTCTTTATTCAAGCTGACATAAAACATTCTGACAGGCCAGACCTATTTTGGCATAAAAACATGAAATACTGCCCAGCTTGGATTCCAAGACATTGCTAGAAGAAATGGTAGGAGGAAACAACATGTAAATTGGAATTGCTTCGCTAAACTCCTCCACTATGTTTTTATCTGGAAATGGAACACTTGGGGCCACAGAAGTTGAGGGCACCTGACACAAATGACTGGACATTCTATTAAATTCAGTGCTCTAAAAGCTAGTTAAATGGTTGCTTTCAAGTTTCTGTAAAAATTCAATCTGGTGTCTTAGCACCTAGGAAAATTGTCTGTGTACTGAGGGAATAAAACGACACCAACTTGTAAATAGCTGGTGATCACAGTGTGGTATTTCAGGCATTTTAGATATAGCCATAAAATAAAATAAAATGCAATGCTCAGTTTTCATCAAATGACAAGAAGAGATATATACATGTAAAAGCATGATTAAAAATATTAAGAATCCATCAGGTCTAGAAATGTTAAGTGTGCTTTATTTTTGTATTATTTGTTTAACAATAAGATATTTTAAAAACAAATATAAACATACTGTCTGAATATTCTGCTGTTTTGCTTATTCTCATTGAACACTGAACTTTTTATGCATGTTTTAACACCCCATTTACATTTCTCATAAATGCTAAGTACTTTAAAACAACCATAGATATTTTGACACAGAGATAAAAGCTTTTGATATATAGCAAGCTTTTCTTGTCTCTAATAGAAAGTAAAACACGTATACATCTTTTTCTGATTATAAAGTGAGTGTGAAATGTAAAAAAGTAAATGGCATTACAATATTAAAAATGAATGATGACTATCAAACATGAGGTTATAAACAGATTTTTGATTAGTCATGTTTCAATCTCACATCTGCATTAACCTACAAGTTAAAAACAAACAAACTGATGCATGCTTGAAAACGTTAGGATGTGTCAGAGATACGCAACAAAGACAAGTGACAGACTGACTGTAGTGATAACTGTGCCAGTAAATTATTTCCATATAGGCTGGAACAGGGGCTCTTGTGAACTATAGTTTTATGTTATCCTTCCATATACATTTTACAGTACAAATCAGAATTTAGGCATTCAAGTTTTAATCCTTCCCCTTAGGAGAAGTGTTAAAAATATTCTCTGCTTTCATGAAAGAGAAAACAACATAACTATATGCATTTTTCTGTAAATGTTCTAGCCATAAGGTTGCTAAGGGCCTCTTGTCATGGAGCACTGAGGGTCGTCACTGAAAAACCTCTACTGAATTAGCAAGAGGAAGCTGCCACTGTGGGAGTGGAACACAGAATTCCAAGGGGGATGGCAGAGTCACATGTGTGCAGGGATAGTCAGGGCTGTAATGGTTGAACTTTACATGCTCTAGGACACCCATCCAATATCTAGCACCTCCAGAGGCCTGGAAATGGATCCATGAAACCACCCTCCTTTCACATGAGTAATTTGTAGTGCCCTGTGTGGCCCTGCATGTGGGATGAGACGCTAGAGTTTCAGATTCGGTTGGATCTGTACTTTGTACAATCACCTCTTGCCAAACCCAAAGGTAACTGTGAATTCAACAAGTACAAAACATTACATATTTTTAGAACAATAGTGAGAGCCTTCTTCATTTCTGTATTTGAACCACGTATTGATTTGAGTGTTAGAAAAAGAAGTGTGAAGATACTGGATGATGATTAGAAATTCTTGATATGTTGACATATTCTTATAATATACCCTAAAGTTTTATGACTTTTGGATGATTCTATGACCTTCTCCTCTTAGATACTGATATAATATGGTTAATTACCCCCAAAATGATGCAATTCTTACATCATTAATAGAAAGTTTGTCAACATCATGAGAAAATGAGAAAAATTATAGATACTAAGAAAAATAATATATTTGGCTTTTAATATTTTAAAGGGTTAAATAATAAAAGTTGGTTTGAATATGAATGCCATTAGTTATCCGAGTTGGTATCAGTCATTCGGTAAGGTTGTATTTCATAAGGATAAAGTGTAAGTTTGCTCTCATGGCTCTCATTTTGGTCACTTTACAACAAGAGACCAACGTACATGTATGTCTGTTTTCTTTGGGGTCCTAACTTCTCTTCAGGTATGATTTTCAATAGGAACTTTGAAAAATTAAGTAACTCAAATCCATAGAAAAACACCAAGGACTGAATACTATTACACTACATTTCATGAAATATTTAGCAGATATTAAAAATTTATAGTGTAAAGAGGTTCCTCACATTTGAAGGGGGTAAACAAAATTTATCTTTCTAATTCAAAAAAACAAAATCTCATAGCTAAAAAATGGGCACATGCAACATTTAATGGATTGTTATTAGAATAATAAAAAGAATTAGGAAAAGTTGACAAAAGGAAAACGTGTGATGGAAAAGTGGTCAAATATCCTGCAATTCTGTTACATTTCTAAGTCTGTCCTATTTTGTGAATTTATGTCCCATTATTTTCTTTCTAAACATCTTGTTCAAATGTTTTAAAGGCAATATTTAGAGATTGTTATATAATCTCAAGCATGATGCATTAGGGATTTGTCCATGCCAATACTAAGAATCAGATTTCTGCATTAATTTGGGTATAAAATAATAAAGAAAACCAAACACTTACAATGAAAGTAAAGTTCTTCATCCCCTTCCTGGTCTGCTTTGCTATAACCACAATGCCTAGAAAGAAGCAAAGAAATCATGACCTCAACAGATAATCTTACTTGATACATTTAACCTTTCGCATTATGCATCTTACACTATATCTAATTATGTAACAACATGCTAAAGTCATAAACAAACTGCAAAACTTCTTTTCTAAAGTCATGAGCCAACTGAATAATAATATGGCAATTCATATGGTTTCAAAAAGGCACCGAAAACGGAGGATGTGTCTTACTTTATTTGTGTGGGGTCGTGTAATCCTCAGTGAATGGACAAAACTATGAAGGGTTTCTTACAGATTTTTAATTTAATAAATAAATGAGCAAATACCTTTCTTAAGGTACCTGCATTTGCTAAGAAAATATAACTGAAAATAACTGATAAAACTTTAGAAATTATAACATTCATTCTCCTAAACTGAGGCTGTAAGCAAACCCCTATTGAATTTGATGTTGGAAGAAAAATATTCATTGACCTTCAAACTTTAGTATCAGACAAAAGATGTTTGTATTTATTATTTAAAATCCTAATATATTCAGGCAGTAACAGGCTGACATAATTTTGAAAAATTAATGTATTTCATGTCCGATATTAATACCACTCTGTTGTGTACCTTCTTCCAATGATGAAGCCAAAAACCATGAACACCAAAATGATGGTCCCCGCCACAGCCACCACTGCGATAATAATCACAGGATTCTGTTCACTGGAGACAGCTGTAGCTA
>PVIC010046292.1:0-14268 GCA_004025085.1 Thryonomys swinderianus
GCCTCCTACCTGAAGCTCTAAAGGAAGATTACAGCCCAGTAGGCTGTGTTTGTGTGAACTGTGTCTGCTTTGCTGGTCTCACAGGCACAGTGGCTGGGCATGGCGGCCACTCAGGAACCGCGCAGAGCACACGTTGAGTTGGGAAGCCCAGCCCGGCCCAGCCCGGCGAGCCCCGGACCACAGGACGCCTGGCTTCCAGGCCTCTCCAGGGTCTGAATCACCTCCCTTCACTCCCGCTTCCCAGCCCAGGTCTGGATGCCCAGTTTTCATCTGCAGCTCAGTAGTAATTAATGCAGGAGAGAAAAGGGAGTCGCTGGGCCCAGGAACGGGAGCTGAACTACCCTGACACTCAGATTTTGTGTGCTGTTTGCACCGCCTGCAACGGGCAGCTTGGGAAGAGATCATGCCCCTCATCACAGAGGCTGCAGGCCCGGGGATGCAGTGTGACATGTCCTTGCTATTCCTCACGGCTCTTCTCCAGGGGGTGGTCTAAGTCCATTTTCTGTTTCTGTGACAGGATTCCTGAGACCATATACCTTAACAAGAAAAAAGGTTCCTTTTGGAAAATGGTTCTGGAGGCCGGGCAGCCTAAGGCGAGGCACCGGTGCCACTCGACTAATCCGGGGGTGTCGTGCTGCTTCCGCTCAGGACGGGAAGCAGAAGAGCAAGTGAGCTCCTGAGCAGGAGAGGGGAGGCCGAACTCCTGCGCCGACTGTGGAGCCCCGCGGGAGTGTAACCCACTCGGGAGGGCAGTCCTTCCCCAGGCCCCGCCCCACACTGCTGTGTGGTTCCGGCCGGTGGACTCTGGGGGACGTGCTCAAACCAGAGCCGTTCATCAGCAACCTGCGTCTCCACGCGGCTATGAAATTTGCACAGGCCGGCTGTGCCTGGCACCTCGGAGACACTGTGCCCAGAGACGGCCGCGGAGCCAGGGGCACCGGGCAGCAGGGAGCCCAGACAGGTGTGGACAAGCCGTTCACCATGCATCGGAAGCCGGGCCTCCTGCGCACCCACCCCCGCTCCGCCCCACTTGAGAAGCTGGCAGCCTGCGAGTTCTCCGGCCCCTGGGGTTTGGGAGCCAACTTGAAAAATAAAGAGAAAGCAATTTCTTTTCAAATTACATGTCAGAGGAGGAGAGAGCAGCTGGTCTCTCCTTAATAATAATAATGCTCTAGGTAGCGATCTGCGGAGGGTCGAAGCCAGGCTCCGACCCTCCGAAGCCCTTCACCTTCCGCGGGGTCTCTCTGATCCGCTCCCTCGCAGCCTCCCAGTCATCAGCAGCGCACGTGGATGCACCTTCTGTGGTGCATGCTGATCGCCCACCCACCTGCCCGGCAGCACCCAGGCCGAGGGCAGCCTCTCCCCGCCCCCGCCGCCCTCCTGGACGCCTGTGAGCACCTGGCCATCTCTCTCTTAACTGCCCCTGGGACCACGCGCCCAGGCAACGGCCTTCACGCAGCACGGCCACGTAACTCCCGTGGGATCGCGCGAGCAGGGGAGCCCCACGCCACACCTGCGCTGCCTCCCCGGGCCCCAGTCAGTCTGCCCGGGACAGGGGCTGAGCTCTCTGCTCGCTCCGCACCTTCTGCTCTTGTTCGCCTGTTTTGCACGGACGTGACTCCTGCCCTGAGCCCGCCCCCTCCGCCTCCGCCCGCCCTGGCCCGTGGTGCTGAGCGCGGCTCGCGAGCTCTGTCTGGCTCTGGCCACGTCCCCAGCCGCACAGCGTCTGCAGCCAGCAGGGTCCGGCCCTGTGCTGCCCCCGCACACACGCCTCGCGTGGGGCTTTCCCGCCACTGGCCGGCTTGTTTCTCAGCCCATGGAGGGATAAGGGAAGAAGCTCAGCCACCGGCGAAGCCTTCAGCATGGCCAGTCTGTTCTGCGACTGGCACAGACTTCTACTTCATAAAATGCCTTTTTCAGAAGTTTCAGAAAAGCAAATGACACACAGGCTGCATTTCCCCTTCCTCCCACTTCCGCACACAGATTCAGAAACTGTTTCGTGGAAATGCGGGGCTGGGTCCCTGGGTCCCAGACCTGACAGAGGGCCCGGGTCAGAGGCGGGCACCTGCACCCTGCCGTCTGTCCACTTGCCCTCCTTGGTTTAACCACAGACCCCATGTGCAAATCTGTTCAGACCTGCTAAGCCTCTGCACCAGGACCTCGGGCCCAACTCAGGGGCAGCGGGCTAAGCGGCCTCCTCCGCCTCTCCAGTGCTCTTGGGAGGGGACGCTGGAGCCGCCCTGCCCGCAGCAGGAGGACTCAGGCTCCGTGAGACCAGCCAGGTGGTCAGCAGCACAGAAAACGCCCTCGGAGATCACCGACCTCACGACCACACTGTTTTCAAAACTAAAAACAAAGCCCCGTCATTAGGGAGCAGTGACTAAACCACCCAAAACAGGCCGGGAGCCGCAGGAATGTGTCTTGAGACGCGTCCATCACGCCCACGCACAGTGATGCCCCATTCTGGGGCGGCCTGGCTGTGCCACACACAGGAGCTGCTTTGGCCACCGAAAGAGGCCGACTGTGCCCCACAGACAGGCAGAGACAACACCAGGGCTTCGACCCAGCCAGAACCGCTGCCAATGCCCAGCCGGGCCTCGCGAGTGTCTGACCGGTCCGGCTGCACCCCGGACTCCAGACTCCGAGCCAGCACCTCTCCGGATCCGTCTTCCTCTCTGCGGGGCCTCGGGGCCTCCCCGCCCCCCGGGAGCCTGGCTGTTGGCTGAAGTGCCCCCGACTCTGGGTTTATCGATGACGCATCCGAACGTCCCACTTACAGCTGTTCACCTTCGGGTGCAGAGACAAAGCACCTTCGGTAGAAACTGGACGTTTTTCCCAGACTAGGCACGCAGAGCCTGTCCTCCTCAGACGCCGGCAGCCCCGTCCAGCCCTGCGCAGAGGGGCCCACGCTGGTCCCGCGCTATGAAGCTCGGATGCACTAGGCCAGGAGCCGCCAACAAAGTGCCAGCGGAGATGCCTGCAGGGTGCAGCTAGGGACATGTGGGCCCTCAACAGCCCGGGACATCTGCACGCGGTGTGCGTGTGGCATGTGTGCAGGTAGCATATGTAGATGTGCCTGTAGGTACCTGTGCTTGTGGTGCGTGCACAATTCTTTAAAATTATTAAGTTCTTCACAGGAGAACAGAGGGAGACCTGACGGGCGAGCAGGAGGGGAGCTCCCAGTGTCCGCTCGGAGCGTGGGCACCGCCGCCTTGCAGCGAGCTGCCTGCCAGCTCCCCGTGGGCACCGCCTGCAGCATCCATGGCTGGCGAGTTCGCTGTCCGCCCCCTTCTGCTTTCACGCGCGTCCCCGTGTCCTGGGAAGCAGCAGTACTGCACACCTGCCTGCCACCTGCTGAGACCCACGAGGCCAGGACAGACTGACGGACGGACGGACGGACGGACGGACGGACGGAGGAGCCCAGGGGCAGTGGGCGGGGCAGAGGCAGAGGAGAGAGGCAGCATCACAAGGCTGACAGAGGTGCCCCCTAAAGGGATTTGAAAACATCAGTGAGGAAAAGGAATGTATCACAGGGTCAGGTGTGTATTCACCGAAACCACTACAGCCGTCTTTACCACACATTTCTTCCAGAGCTGGACAGACAGAGTGGAAAAAGGAAGGTAGGGTGTTCTCCTGTCATAATCCACAAAATTAGCCAAGTATAATTAAAAGGTAACAAAAATGGTTCACTTGTTCAGAAACTAAAATGTAGTTTTCAAAAGTAACTCTTTAATATAAGTGAATACTTGATCTAAGATTAAATACATGGAAGAGGTAATTAAACACTATTTTATGCCAAAGCAACGAGACAGGTAAAGGAGGGAGGGTAGAGGAGGGAACAGGGAGGAAAAAGGGTCAAGGTGCAATAGGTGCACGGACTGGAGCCCAAGGTCAATGTATTCATTATTGACTAATAAAAAGTAAAACAAACGAAAGTTTCACTTATCTCAAATGTACTAATAAATGTTTTTGCTTTAAAAAAAGACACTGGGGGCATCTAATAAAATAAAACCAAACAAAAGAACAAAGATATAAGGTATATATAGATATTTAGACTGTAAGATATATCAAATTGAAATAGTAGAAAATACACATGAAGTTTAATTTTGTTTATAACACTATAATTAAAATCAAGTAACACTAGCACTGAGAGAAGCAAATTAACTTTAAAAAATTACCACAACAGCTATCACGAGCATGCAAATATTCAAAACTCCGTATTGCAAAACGCTTCTAGTCCCAGACATTTTGGATAAAGGATATTCAACCCACATGGTAAAATGATAATAGTGGAATTTAGGTAGCACGTAGGGTGTTTTCTTCAGACTTTCTTTTGTACATTTCATGAGCAGCGTTGGGAGGCGGAAGGATCGTTCGGTGTGAGCAACGGCTCAAGGCGCGAGAGAACCGGTGCGCCCCACGGCGGCCTCCACACCTGTGCGCGGCCGCGGAGAGCTGCTGCAGAGCGGCAGGAGGGTGGGGTCGGCGCGGCCAGGACACACGGTGGGGGAGCGAGAGGCGAAGGCTGCGTGTTAGACAGCGGAAGTACTTCCGGCCAGTAACAGACACGGAGGCCTCAGACACTGCTGTCAGCTCGGGCAGAAATTCCAGACGATTTTAACCTTCTTACAATGTTTTATACTATTGTAAAACTTTCTTCTCCGGTGATCATGTATCACTTATATAATTTAAAAGCTTTTTGGATTATCATAAAACCAAACAGTCAAGACAGCCTTTGGTATTCCCATTCTTAAAGAGACCCCAGAAACCCTCTCAGCCTGGAGTGCCAGGAGGACAGGACCTGCTCCCACCTGCAGGGCTGGGGACGCTCATCGTCTGCTCTTCCTTTCTTCTCTGGCCCTGAGTGCACACAGGAAACAGAACGGCCACCTGAGCCGGGCACCCCTGTCCTGCAGCTAGCCTCGGCTGGAATCCCCAGCACGCCTGGCCAAGCTCTTTCCCTCGCGCTGAGGACTGGGCCCAGGTGCCTGGCATTCCAGGCAAGCCTGACCGCAGGCTCACTGGCAAGTCTGGAGCGCTGTGCAGGATGGCCGGGGGTCCTGAGGTCTGTGTCGTCCAGGAGCTCTTCCTGAGAAGCACGCTCAGCAGGCAGCTGCACGGCTCACAGGGAGACCATCCTGTCCCGAGCCACAAGCTTCAGACCCTGCAGGTGCGGACAGCAGGAGTATACGGTTTTGCCCAAAGGAAAGCTCTGGCGGAGCTGACCTGTAGGCATAGAACAGGGCTCTGTAGGCATAACCCCAGGGCTGGCGGGGAAGGACAGGTGGCACCTACCAGGCCTGGAGCCCAGGAGCCCAGAGCAGGCCTCAGCCAGCACTGAGACTGGCTTCTGGGACACGGCTCCCTCGGCTCCATCCAGGATAAAGCCGGGTCCTGCTCACCGGGTTCCCCTTCCTGCTCAGCGCCACCCCCTGCGCTGACCTGACCAAACCCAGGCCAGCAGCAAGGCGCTGGGCAGCGCGCGGAGGCCGGGGGTAGAGCTGGGGCAACAGGAGGCCACCCTCTGGGAGCACATGAGGCGGGAGGACTCCTGCCAGCCAAGTCCCTGCCCGCTCCCTCTCCTCATCCCAGAGGGTGTGACGGGAGCCACACAAACGCTGTTCCCTGCCCCCAGCCTGTGCCTGGCCAGCCGATGCCCGCTTCCCAGCCACAGGACTCAGAAAACTATGTCCTGACCCTGAAGCAATCCTTCTTCATGCCGCACCTGGAAAAGGCCTTCTCAGGGCCGCCCGCGTGCAGCCGTTTCCCGGGGAGTCTGAGCGCCCACAGAGCAAGCTGGACAGTCCGAAGCAGGCGTCTCACACGGCGCATGTATCTGCCCTCACAACAGAGCTGAAACCAGAAGCAACTGAGCATGCTCCAGCTGTGCCTCCCGGGACAGAGGAGTCGGACCGCAAGCCGTTTCCGTGGTGCCACCCGGACAGGGCTCAAGCGACCTTGGCAGAAGCCCCGTCCCACGACAGAGCAGCAAGGTCGGCCTCGCTGCCAGTTGTGAGGGTCCAGAGCACAGTTAGGAATCACCAGCATTAGTGGTTTTACTATTGTTAGTTACTAATGTAGAAATATTTTCCAGAATGTTTTTGTAACTTTTCTGAAATACTAAGGTGCTATCTAGTATCATATTTCCAGCCCCATTAATTACTGCCAGAAGAATAATGGTACCATTTTAAATCACTCCGGCTCATTGGATTAGATGTTTCTAGTCGTGATTAACAGACCAAGAAAAAGGAGAAACTGACCCACAAATGTAACAAACAACATACTCATCCATGGTGCCTCCACAGAGAGTATAATTTCTTAACCAAAAAATGCTATTTATAGCAACTAGGTATTTGTTGCACTATGCCATTAAGAGCAGGTCTTTAAACCCTTCCCCAGCATGAGTTGCAGAGCCTCATTACTAATTAACTGTCCCAGTTATGTAAACATTTGCTCGCCTGTGACCCTGGCCCCAGGCTGCCCCTCAGTGAACCTCCCTTCTCCCCAGCTGGGACACTGGGGGCCGTGCCGTGTTCCTGAAGGACCCGTCTTGGTCCGCTTTACATTCCCACTGCCGGGCGCTCCCGGAGCTGGAAATGTCTGTAAATTTGAACTCCTGACCTTATTATTTTCTGATCAAGAACTGCTCTGGGTGTATTCTGCCCCGGCCTTCTGCAGTGCTCAAGCTCCGAGGCGACCCCACCATCACAGCCTCCCCGCCGCACGCTCCGTCCTCAGACATCCAGAGCACCTCACTCGGGGCGAGAACTTCTGTGCTGCCCACGCCCCCCACAGCTCTTGATAAAACCTTGTGCCAGGCTGTGCAGCAACTTTCAAGCAGGCCAAGCCTTCTACGGGCCAGGGCAGGACACACCTGCGTGGGTGGAGAGAGACGGTGGGGAGAGGCCCGGGCTGCTCCGGGCAGAGGCACTGTCTGTCCCACGGCGGGTACTGGGGCTGGGCTCTGACCCCCGAACCCACACCGCAGGGGCACCTGGGCGAAGGAAGCCCCGCCCTCGCAGCTAGCGCAGTCCTGGGAGTCTCTGAAGACGGGACCAGCCCTGAATCCAGTCGTCAGAACTAGAAGGCACAGGGAGCAACACACTGGTCGTCCGTCGAGACTGGCCCAGGAGGTCGCATCTCCATGGCCAGCGTCACCTCTACTGAACGCATCTGTATTTAAAGTCAGATGTTCCCAACATATCCATAATCTTTGATGAAAATCTACCCAAACATTTCTACATTATTTAGTAACGCAAAATGATTGTTTCTATTAAAATGATTTATGATGTCCAAATATCTAGGCTGGACAATTTGTGATGTAGCTTTATTTAATCCCTGCAAACAAAGAAACATTAGTGTCCAAATAAAGAATTGGAAAGTGGTAGAGTTGAGACTCAGACCTAGGTTCTTTATGACGCATATCTTCCTACGATGTGAGGCTCGGAGCTCACCTATTCTAAGCATGGATCGCCCTCCTCTCCACTTACAAGTTCAACTCCAACAGGGCAGGACTTAAATGGACGAGGACTCCCTGCAGTGTCTGGACTCATTCTGGTTATAAAGTAGGTATAGTGGGTTTATTTCAGTGAATTAGCATGAGTCAGTGGCCAAGCATTTTCAGGGAGGCAGTTTTAATGGAAAAAGAGACCTCAAAGTTCTCAAACTGTCAGCACGCAGGTGCAGGACTACTTCTCCAACTGGTTTTATTTAAAAGAAAAACAAGTACAAACACATGGTGCATATTATTTTCTACAGAACATTTGTTTATTTGGAAAGGCATTAATAACATAGGTTAGGATGAAATGATATATATTTTAACACTTTCATGGAATTTCTGGAGCAATGTTGGGTATGTGTTACTTTATGGAGGAGTGCTGAGTGTAAGATAAAACAGTGATTTTTCAGCTGGGGTAGCAGAGACACTGCTCCACAGGAGACATCTGGCAATGTCAGCAGGTATTTTTTCGGTTGCTACATGGGAGGGTAGGGGCAGCTACTGGTATCTAGTGAGTACAGGCCCTGCACTGCTGCTTAACATCCTGTGATGACCAAGACAGTATCCCAAATGAAGAATAATCAAGTCCCAGATGACAGTAGTATTGAGGTTGAGAAACCCTGAAAGAGAGACAGAGACAAAGACATAGGTGAGTCAGTTTATAGGTATGCAGGAAGATGGAAGGATGGATGATGGATGGATGATGGATGGATGGATGGATGGATGGATGGGTGGGCAGATGGGTGGATGGGTGGATGGACTGATGGATGAAAAGACAGATGAACAAGAATGTACTCTAGAAGTTACTTTGGAACGAAAGGCTAACTTGAAGCATTATGCTTGTCTTTTCAGTCTTGGTGTGGCGTTGTCACTTGGCTGCTGGTCAGCCGTTCAAAGTGGCATAGCTTTCTAAGCAGGTAACGATGCTAGTCATGTTTAGGAGTAGCTGACCTGTCCAGCTGAGGACTATTATGAGACCCTACATCAATGCCAAGCAATTCCAGATGTATTTATGTAAGAAGAGAAACAAAATATGAAAGATTATCTCAGAATTATAAAATGACTATCTTGGAAAAATAATAACACACTTCATGGAAAGAAAGGAGGTGGACACAAAAAGCTGTTGTGTGGGCCGGAGGGTTAGCTCAGTGGTTCCGGCACCTGCCTCGCAAGCGTAAGGACCTGAGTTCCATCCCCGGTAACCACATATAATGCTGGGCGTGGTGGCTCACGCCTGTCATCCCAGCACTCGGGAGGCAGAGACGGGAGGATTGCTGAGTTCGCGGCAGCTTGCCTGGGCACCATAGTGAGCTCAGGGCCAGCCTGAACTACAAAGCAAGACCCTGTCTCCAAAAAGCAAAAAAAAAAAAAAAAAAAAAAAGCTGTTGTGTGATTGTGTCTTGAGACACGTTGTGTTAGCTACTCTTCCCTCGTTGCTGACACAAAATACCAGACACCCCAAGTTAAAAGGGAAGGTGTTTATTTGGCTTAGCATTTGCAGGTGTTTCAGTCCGTAACTGGCGGGCTCCGCGCCTGGGATGATGAACAGGGCGGCAGCGGAGCGATAGCAAGGTGTGCACAAGGCAGAAGAGGTAACAGGAGGGGTTTAACAGCATCTCTCTCCCCCTTTTATCTTATCCCAACTTCTTAGGGCAGGCGGCACTCGCACCCTTTGAGCCTAGCATGGCATCTGAGTCAATTCCAGTTTCACATACTCCAGATCAAGCCTATGACGACACAAGGCTCTGGGGGGACATCTAGGCCCAGTCCATAAGTTATATGCAACGACCAGGATTAGGGCGGTGCCAAACGATCGGTCTCATGCAGTGATTTAGTCATCACATGCCCTTAACCCCAGCATCACATACTCCAGATTCGTCTACCCCTGGAAAGAAAGTCCCACGTCATCTGCACGAGAGTTCGTGCAGATGGACATCCAGACAAGCCATACACGTGTTGTGCTTCCGATGACCATAATCCATCCAAGCAAAGACGTTTAGAAAACAGTCCAAAGCCCAAGCTGTCTCTGGTCTGGATGGGCTCTGAGTGTCCCCCGAGGGTCTTATGTTGACTCTTTGGCTCTAAGTGTAGCTGCGTGGGAGATGAGGCTTCTGTGTGGCCTGGAGCGGATGTCGTCCTTGTGAGATGCCGGCTAGTTCTCAGGAGAGGGCTGTAAAGGAGTGAGCTGAGCCCTCGGTCCTCTTCTGGCTCTCTGCCTTGTCACATGCTCTTTCCCTACACTTGTTCTCGCCATACGGGGACACAGCCAGAGGAGCCCTTGGCTGCCTGAATCAATACAGCCACCTGATCTTGATTCACAGCTTCCAAAGCTGTGGAGCTCAATAAACCTTTTCTTCCTCATAAAGTACTCAGCCTCAGATATTTCATTATAGCAACAGAAAATGGACTGACAACAGACTAGATCTAGCAGCAAATATTCCAGCTGGAAAGTGTTAGCTCAAGTCATGAAATAAGGGTTGCTGGCTGCAGATAAGAAAGTAGTAACATTGATGAGACGCAAGGCTTCATAGAGCACCCCGGGAACAGCCAATAGCAAAGGGAATGGACAGGGATGTCCCAGGGGCCCAATTTAAATTCCAGAGGGAATATAAAGAGCAAGGTTGTGGTCATCAGAGGGAAGTGCTACGTGCAGATGCAGACAAATGATCACTATGCTCAGAGCACCGGAGCTGGAAAAATCATTGGAAGCTTTGAGATGTCCAATAGACACCGATAATCAAGGACTGGATAATGAAATAAAACAGTCTAGGCTACTGCTTACTGGAGAAGTAGGGAAGGAAGTTTGGAAGACATACGGGTATAGGCTGGTCAAATATAATTTGTTCTTAATATGAGAACAAAATGTTCTTGAAATAAAAGTTGAGTAGTTAGTTAAAAAGTGTTGTCTCAGTAGAATCAATTTTCTTTTAAGAACAGAAATAATGAGGTAACTATGGTTATAACCGTTGAAATAACAAGGAAATTTTTACTTTTCCAAGGTTTATTAACTGAGAAGGATCAAATACTTAAGCATATTTACTAATCTGTCTGAATCAAACAGAATGCATTGGGTCTCTTTCCAGTTTAAGGAAGATAACTGGAGACCACTAAAGAAAGCTATCTCGGTGTACATTATATCAACACCTGCAGGAATTGATTCTATTTTCCAATTCAGATTAAAGCTTTATAGCTTCCAGGAGAAACTTGCGTAGGTGACTTGGCATGAACTTGCCAATCAATGCTTACATTTTAAAAGTAAGAGAAAAGTATTAGCTTAGCAAACTGTTCTTATGCCAAAGAGGAAAATGGTTAACACTGACCAGAAATAGTTCCAGTGACTGATAATCTATATAAAAGAAAAGTGATGCAATTAGGAGTTATACTAACATTGATGATGAGAACAGCATAGTAACTTGTTTGCTGTCTTGGCAAGTCTGGGCCCCTGAGTTCAATTACATAAACATCCTTTGTACAACACTTCAGAGTCAGGGAACCAAAAGCCAACCGCTATAATTGCAAAGGTACTTTTCACATGCTTAACAAACTCCAGAAATCTGGGTCACCGGACGCATCCAGATTAATTCTGTCTACTTGAAATAAAACTTTGCAACTACCCATTTCTTTCTACCCACTGTGTTCCAAGAAGGATTTAATGTTACAATAATTTGTAAATATAGCCTGCCTTAAAATCCACTGCACAGTATATGACTAAAACATGATTTGCATAGCGCAAGTAACAAATAATTACATTTTTAAAACTACATTCTCTTTTGGGAAGAAGAAACTATAGAAGATAGAAGCTGTGTTTGAGAGTAACCGGAGGCCTTGGTGATCACCTATGTTAACTACTATCCCAATAGATGCAAAGTTTTCTAAGTAGGACCAGGATCAGGAGTCACCTAAAAGAGTCGTTTCACTCAGAATTTAAAAAGAACTGATGTTTGAGTTGCTGTGTTTCAATCAAATGTTCTTTTTATTCCTGAGAGAAACTAAAAAACGAATCTTGCCATGAGCTGCCAATCTATGCTTGTACTTTAAGTGTAGAAGTCTTATATATACATAGATTTTGTTAATAATAATATAAATATTGGGTCTTGTAGAGTTGTTTGCCTGAAATTACGTTCAGGAAACAAGTAATAATCCCCCAAACTCTTGTTTTCTCTCAGGTTCCCGGAAGGAAACCCCCAAGCCTGGCCCGTGTCCTTGAGGCAGGGGAGGCTGGAGGAAGTGGCAGAGGGTGAGGGGCAGCTTGTGTCCCCTGTCAGGACACACGGACAGAACTGGAGGCAGCTGCACACTCCCAGCCTCCACCCTGCAAACCACCCTCCGCCCTGTGGTGAGGTGGGTCGTGGCACGGCGGGTGGCAGGCTACGTTTGGCTGGAATCCCAGGCACCCTGGGCATCAGAGAGAATTTTAAGGAGAGGCTGAGAGAGAAGGGCTCCCGTGCAGGGCTGGTTGGCTCAGGGAGAGATGTCCGGGCCCCTGGAGGAGAAGGAGACCAGGCAGCTCCAGGTAGGGCCTCAGCAGGAAGCCCCAGGGAAGGGCGGCTTGTCGGTGCCACTCCCTCCTTCCAAAGCAGCTGTCGTCAAGGGAGGCTCCTCAGAGAGCCGGGCCGCTGAAGCAGGTCCCTGACGCAGGCTGACGCAGCGCTCTCGGGCTGCCGGAGACATCAGACCTCGCACCGCCGTATGTCGGAAGACATCGCCATGGAGTGATCCCCGAAAACCAAAGACTGTTCCCTTTCACCCGTTGTTCCCCTCTTGGGGTCCTGAATATCGAATGACAGCCACTTCTGCTGTATAGAATGAGCTTCTCTTTACACCCAAGTAATAAAAGGACAAATGATGGTCTCCCTTTATATGCAAATGGTCCCAAGATCTTAGAAAAGTTATCTGATAACTTTTGACATGATGACTAATGATCGCTCTACTCCTGGCCTCTGTCAAGCAATTATGTTGATGCTGGATACATCACAAGAACTTGCAGTGCAGAAGATGCTCCAATAAGAGTGGGAAGGGGAGGGCCGGAGAGTTAGCTCAGCGGTTCCGGCACCTGCCTCGCAAGCACAAGGTCCTGAGTTCGATCCCCGGTAACCACATACGATGCTGGGCATGGAGACTCACACCCACCAGCAATCAATACCACATACCACAGTGCCGGGCGTGGTGGCTCACGCCTGTCATCCCAGCACTCGGGAGGCAGAGCCAGGAGGATTGCTGAGTTCGAGGCTTGCCTGGGCTACATAGTGAGCTCAGGGCCAGCCTGAACTACAAAGCAAGACCCTGTCTCAAAAAAAATAAAAATAAATTTAAAAAAAGAGTGGGAAGGGGAGGAAAAGGAAGGAGAGAAAGAAGACAAGAGAAGGGGGAGGGGAGGGTCGAGGAGGGTACCGTGATTTAGAGCAGAAAGGAAGAAAGGCAGACTCTGCAGAAGCAGACAGCCAGGCGCTCACTCGAGAGATCTGGACACAGCGGAGGGAGGACGTCCTCGGCTCGGAAGCAGGGGCTCAGCGGGGTGATCTCGGCTGAGCAGAGCTGCGGGTTTCATGCTGAGGGCACCGAGGGGAAACCGAGGACGCTTCTCACACCCCGGCCCGGCCAGGGGGCCCTGCGGCCAGGGTGGCAGAGGGTGCAGGCGGCAGCGGCAGCCCGAGAGGGAGGGCCCGGGTCACGGAGGACGCCGGGCTCAGGAATCGTCTCTCACCCGGTGGACTGAAGGCACGTGGGAAAATCAGCACATGTGACGAGGCTGAAGGGCCAGGACCGCCTGAGAGGATGTACAACCACCAGGCCATTCTGGTGGCGGAAGGGAAGAAGCCAGGTAGCCGGGAGCGACCCATCAACAGGACCCAGGGAGTCTGTGGGAAACCGCACGAAGAAAGGCAGAGGCGGCGAGACGCAGAGGACATGGAGTCGGGCGGGACACACGGGCAGCGAGCGGGCCCAGGCCGCATCCGGCCTCACGTTCGGTGGGTTTGGGAGAAAAAACGTGACACAATAAGCTGGATGATTACACAATAAGCAGTGTCCCTGGGTCTGGCAAGCGTTAGATGGGATAAGAAGCGAAATGACCACAGAGCCAGTGGTGTCAGAAGGAAGAAGAGGAAGACTCGTCCTGTCTCTGTGTCCCGTGATTCCCCCACTGGGCACGAGTGACATTCGGGGTCACGTAACCCCGTGCGGCAGGCCCGTTTCCTGCTCCCCAGGACAGACAGCAGCACCAGCTCTGAGCCACCAGTGAACACAGAGCCTCGCCTCCCTGAGCGTGTCAAGCAAAATGTCCCTAAATGTCGCCAGGTGTGCCCGAGAACAAAACCTCCGACCTATCCGAACAGGCCCGCTACGGTTCCTCTTCGCTGTACGAAGTAGGCAGCCGAGTCACGGGGTGGGGGAGGGGATGATGCAGCCCAGGAAGGACCAGGTCTTCTTCCAAGAACAGCCACCTCGTTGTCCTTCAGTCCAGCCTGTCTCCTGCCTCACCAGCAGCCCGCCCAGGCCCAGGGAAAGCAGCGCAGATCCCACAGCACTGCTAGCCGGTGTACTGCAGACTTAGAGCCGCGATGTCGCCAGTCAAGCCACAGCAACTAAGACGCAGATCTGTAAGAGGTCATGTAAATCCAGTGATAGGATGTCCTTCAAAATGCTTGGCTTTATCCCGAAAGCGACCGTGCAGGTTCAGCGCGGGGCGGCGTCACACTCTGTAGTCCAGTGTGGGCACATGACCGTGGAGCGAGCTCGCAATTTCTGCACAGGGCACACGGCAGCCCGCA
>PVIC010046293.1:0-14323 GCA_004025085.1 Thryonomys swinderianus
AAAAGCTGGCAGAACCGGTGGGACTGCAGACTTGGGCAGCCATTGTGGAGATGTGTGGAGATTTCTTGGAAAACTAGGACTACGGGTCCCATTTGACCCTGCTATGCCCCTGCTGGGAATATACCCGAAAGAACTTAAAAACTCCCATTGGAAAGACAGATGTGCACCCTTGTTCATAGCAGCTCAGTTCGTGATAGCTTCATCTTGGAAACAACCCAAATGCCCATCAACTGGAGAGTGGATAAAGAAGATGTGGTTTTTTTACAAAATGGAGTATTACTCTGCCATAAAGAATGACAAGATCAATCCATTTAGGTGCAAATGGAGACATCTGGAGGATATACTAATAAGTGAAATCAATAGATCACAAATAGACAATTCCCAGATCTTCTCTTTGGCATGAACACCTGTCGATGCAAATGAGTTCTAGAAAGTAGGACAGCTTTTATAGAGTGGAATATTTCTATAGGAAACTTGGTGTGGGAATGTGATGAGGGGAAAGAATAAATATGATACAGAAAGAAAATAAAAGAGCATGTATGAAGGGGGGAGGAGGGGGGAGTGGGTAGGGATATGGGTAAAAATGAGAATTAACTTGTGGCATATACTGGTACAAATTTCCCAATGTTATATGTGATTTTGAGATGTATATAAATTGTACCAATAAAGAATTCAATTTAAAAAAAAAAAAGCTGGTAGAACCTTAACTTGAGCGGTATGACCATGGTCTACAGGAGCTGACATCACCGAGAGGGCGGAGCCAGGACCTGAGAAGCCACGCCCTGCCAGAGGCAGTGCGGACGGGGGCCCAGGGTGGCCTTAAGGGCTACAGGTTAAGAGGAAAAGCGAATGCGAATAATCGTCTTATGCTTTGTTCCAACAAAAGCAAAACTTGGTTACTGGTTTTTCACTTACTGAACAATGATTAAACTCTCTCTATTTTCTTTGTATCAACCTCCACACATGCTGACCATTTCAGCCTTTACTTCTGTTTTCCTGAGCTATTTGCCGTACCCAGGAACTGTCTGTGTCCTGTCACTGTTGACCTGTATTTTTAGTGCACGTGGCTACTTTCGGGAGACACTACCTTCCTATAGCTCTTGTTAGAACTTGTGGCATTCCTCAGGGTTAAGTTTAAAAGAATTCTCTACTCTGTGTTCTGCTCATCCTCAAGTAAACATGTTATCTTTTCCTTTTTCTTACTCTGAGCATTGTTTATATTGTCCATTTTGCTGTGAGCATTTACTGTCCATTATTACAGTCATTTGTGAACTTTTCTTTCAGCTTAAGACATATGCCCTTAAAATGCTATACACGCTTAGTCCATGGGGGACTGAGCCCTTCAGGGCCCTCTGGACTCCCCTGGAGAGGCCTTCTGTACTCTTCCGCAGCTGACCCTGCAGGTGCCACTGTGTGCCTCCAGGCCGAGCGGCGCCTGTGCACGCCCTGGGACTCCGCACCGCACGCCTTCCCGTCTGGATGAAGGTCACGAGAGGACTCGTGACGGCTGCACGATCCACCCCGGGAACGCCGGGACCCGAGCCAGAGGGGGTTGTGGAGATGTGCAGGTCGTGATGGCCTCTGTGTTTGTCTTCA
Organism: Thryonomys swinderianus; assembly: GCA_004025085.1. Classification (NCBI taxonomy): domain Eukaryota; kingdom Metazoa; phylum Chordata; class Mammalia; order Rodentia; family Thryonomyidae; genus Thryonomys; species Thryonomys swinderianus. The sequence continues at coordinate 1,597 of PVIC010046293.1, forward strand.
CTGATTGTGACGCGCTGCCCTACCGATTCTGCTCGTTCGTGCTCCCGTTCTGTGGGGTTCACAGCGTGTTCTTTGTGTTCTGCTCGAGATGTTCACTTGTGCACAGGCACCCGGCCCTCTTCCTTCCCGTGGTCAGCTATTACGGTCGCTGCTTCCGCCTGTGTGATCCTAAGAAAGCTTGCTTTCAGCCGTCAAGTGTTAGCCCTGTCGGTTATTTAACTGATAGTCACCAGCCATCAACTGGTGGGTGATTTGCAGCTTCCAGCCACCAGCTGGGAATCGGCCACCAGCCATCAACTGGTAGAGCCGTTGTCTGTCCACGGTCATCCTCCCGGCCCCCTTCCCCCTCGCGGGAAGGACTCTACGCCATCTCCTGGCATCTGCAGCACCTGTCTTCTCACTGATAACTTTCTCTACGTTCAACCTCCGTCTGTGCGTAAAGACGCGCGAATGCCTCTTCGGAGTCAAAACATTCTCCTGGGCTCAGTTCTTTTCCGTCTTTGCCAAGAAGCTCTCCACGCAGGGTGCGAGCCCCCGTCTCTTTTCCTCTGGCCCCTGACAGCCCTCACAGTGCAGGGTGCCCCACACTCACCCGAGTGCTTCTCAAGCGTGGAGATGCCCACGCCTCACTCCACCCGCCAGGCAGGAGTCTCCGCTCTGATGAGCTTCCCAAGTCGCCACTGAAACTCAAGGTGAACAACCGCTTCTCTCTAGTGCATTGAAGGAAGCATTCTCTCCGGATCTCTCCCTTTAGCGTGGAAATCACCTCTTATTCCTGGTTCTGGGACAAATGCTGACTCCTTTGGCCTTTAGGGTAGGCTGCCCCCTGAAACAAGTCTCTGGGACCTATTTTCTCTTTGGACTCCCGGGACCAGACTCACACTTCCGCCTTTCATGGCCGCTCTACGTAAATGCTCCCAGACGGTGCTCATTCTGCTCCCGTGAAACCTCTGTACCTCTTCTTCCATCCCTGTGCCACTCTGCTGCCTTAAGGGCACCAGAGCTACCCTAAGGGCACCAGAGCTACCTCTGTAGCTGAGCAAACATTCGCAGGGCTCAGGAAGCAATCCTGTGCTCCAGAGGCCCCGATGACCCACAGGGCAGGGCGTGGACACAAACCACCCGAATAAGTCGTGAATGCCAGATTTTTCTCAGTGGGACATAACGGTCCCTGAGAAATCAGATCATGTGATATTTGATCTCTGCAAATCCCTCTCATATCGAATATGCAGTCATGTTCTGTGATTCACGTGAGCAGTAGAAGGCAGCAGGAATCACATAGGACGAACTGTTACCGCTGAGGTTGAAGAGAGCTTCAGATTCTGTTGTTGTCCTTGTGGTGTATTTAGAGCATCCCTTCCCGGCTGGTGCCCACCGTGAGGATAAGCGTCCCTGCGGTGCTCTGGTGCCCCCTCCCGCTGGCCTCCCAGGCGGTGTTCGCTGCCTCCGACTCTGGATCTGCAGCACATTCACCTATCAGGGCCACAGTGGAATTACTTCCCCTTCAAATGCCGATCAGACTATTCAACTAGGATCAGTTGTTCTCTGTTCTTGCCAAAAGTTCAGTCCCCATGCAGGACACGTAAGCAAAAAATTTATTTCTAAAAAATTTCAAATTTATAAAATATATAGTAACCAGACTTTCACTTCAAGATTTCAGAAAAAAATGGAAACAAACATTAGTCTCAGACCCGGAGTACCTCACTGTGTTATTAGAAGTCTGCACTGGAATAAAATTATAATATATATTACCCATGTGATTGAGAAGCAGCCCAAATTTGACCAATCTGTGTGGGCAGCGATCTGAGCCGGGGTCAGAGATATCATGTGGAGAAGATCAGATCTCAGTGGCAGAGTGCTTGCCCTGAGAGCTTGGGCAGCAGTGCAAGGCCCAGGGTCTGATCCCAGCCACTGGACAAGAGAAAAAAGCAATTTTTGAAGGCCAAAGCCCGAAAAAGAAAATTCTAGACACACATAATTTGTAATTATAAAGTCATGGATTCAGCAAGACTAGAAAAGCAGGCCGGGTCAGGAGAGGCCCGTGTCACCGCAGGAGCTTAGAGCCCGGCTCAGTCCAGCCAGGCAGACTCAGCACAGACCCTCCACGCCATCCCTCCAGTCCGCGGCGTTGGGTAAGCCACTGAGACACCCAGCGGCCCCGGTTTTCTCATCTGTTAAAGCAGAATAATAATAATTTCCACTGTTAACACCAGGCCCGTGTCTGCAAGACACGAGATTCCTGCCTTCAGAGAGCTTACCACCAATCAGTGCTCCACAAATTAAGTAAATCGGTCAACAGATGGCACACTGGGCGCAGCGTGTTTGCAGCTGTGAGTGCACAGACCCGCTCTGTGTCTGCAGAAACCCGAGAAGGATCTTCCCCGCACAGCGGCCCGTGTGAGGAGGAGAAGCTCACGCCTCTGTGTGCTCCACATCTCACCACGCTGACGTTATGCGCCTCTCAGAGCCATCATTTCCGACCTCATCGACTCGTGATAAAGCACCACTAATACCTACGCTGGGCACACGCCGCACAGCACACAAAGCGTCCTGAGCTCCCAGATTAAACAAGCAATTACACAAATGCCCTCCATGCACGTTCACCAGCATCAGATCTGGACAAGGAGAAAATAGCCAAGCAAGCCAAAGTTAGACATGTCTCAACACAAATTCACCACCTGAGTCAAAAAGGAGAGGCTTAATAAAAATAAACAGAGCTTTAAGGACAGATTAAAGCCCGCACACAGCCCAGGACGAGATGGGACCTTGTGACCTCATGCGGGGTTACAGCAGGATTGGCTGGAGCGTAGGGGTGGACCGGCAGGCAAGGACGCCTTCGGGGCTGCATCGAAACATTCCCCTATGAAAAATAAACTTTAGGTGAGCAAATTACCATTTCTATACACATAAAAGCCTTCAGCGCTTTTCTGTCCTCTGTTCTCTTTATTGTATTTAATTTCATTTTCTAGGAAAAGTATAAACTATGGTTTAAAAGAGGGAGAAGAGAAGATACTAAAGTTCCCAAACATTTAATCTCTACTTTGGGGAAAAAATAAAATCCTAAAATAAATATTGTTGAAAATAGTCTCTGAAAAGCAAAATAATAATTAACAGGAAGAACAGTAACAAAGCTCACGTCCGTGTGCGACTCACCTCCTGGGAGAGCGACTCACTGTCAGTAGCGGAGGCCGCTGGGAAGAGGCTGGCGCGCGTCGCACGGCGCTGAAGGAGGGTCGCGTGAGGCCGGGGCTTGGTGGGAGCCGAGCCTCAGGGCCGGGGGCACCGGTCGGGTCTCTCCCGTCACTGGACCCCCCGGCTCAGGCCCAATTTGCCAGCACAGCCGGACTGACCAGAAAGACAGTACAAGAAAGCATTTAAAGAGCAGCAGAACAGAAAGCAGTAACTACACAACGTGGACGATCCAGCCACCAAACTGCGACACGCGCGTTTTCCCGACAGCTTCTTGAGGAGCAGACGCACGGTGCTGGCGGTGTTATTTGAAAGGAGCAGGCCGGCTTCGCCAGTGGAGTTCTGACTCTCCCTCACCATGTGCTACAAATATCTCTACTCTGGATTCTTTCTTTTTTTTTTCTTTTAATTGTTGAGAAAGCCCAGTGTGCTCTAGTTGGGCCGAGGGTAGCTTTGGGAGCGCGTGAACGCCCGCCTGCCCGGGAGACTCAGGGTGGCAGCGAGATCCTACTGTCTTGCTGCCTCCCCGCGGGCCGCCCGCCGGTGGAGCCCTAATCAGTAGCGCTCGGTGCGATCCCGGATTTGTCCGTCGCTATCTCCGGTCTCGTGGTATCTTCTGCTTTGGCAGATGCTGGATTTTTCTGAAACAATGATTTGTCTCCCCCAGTCCACTCACTAAGCTATTTTAATACATGCTGAATTATTTTAAGATCACTATGATTTTAAAATTTACCAATATTAGCAATTATATTTTTCCTTTCTCTCAGCAAAATTTGATGCTTATTAAATTTCTTTTCTCTTGGCACTATCGTGTTATTATTTTTCTTTTGTTGATTTTATTGGTATATTCTGGGTACACATTAGGATCACATCCGTCATTGAGAACTCAGGCCTGTACGCTACATATTTTGATGCTTATGTTTCCCATCCCCCTGTTCTCCCCTCAATCTCCACAGCCCTCTTCTCTCTCGGTATATATACATGTGTATATATGTATGTCTATATACAGATATACGCATATATACATGTACATGTATATATACGCATATATGTGTACGTATATATGTATATGCAAGCCTTATTTCCATTTTCTTCTTCTTACCACCAAATTTTTTCTTTTCCTTCTTTCCCTCCTCACTGGTTCCCTTTCCCTATTGAAGATTTTCTCCCTATTTCACAATATCTATCGTACGTGTTGGACTTCATTTAAACCCTCAGTTTCTCACACTAGAGAAACAATTCAGTATTTACACATCTGTGTCCTATTTACTTATGAGTATGAAGTCAAGGCGCATCCATTTAGCTATAAATGTCTCGATTCTTTCTTATAGATGCGTGGTACTCCACCTTATAGAAAAACCACCTCTTATTTGTCCACTTACCAACCGATTGGCATCGGGGCTATTTCCAAGACTTAGCTATTACAAACTGAGCTGCTATAAGCGTGAGCACACATATGTCACCGTGATATGATGCTTTCTTTCGGGAACACCCATGTCCGGTAGTGGGAAAGCTGGTCAAACGGGGTCTCCGTCGCTAGTTGCTTGAGGAATCTGCACACGGGTCGGCACGGTGGCCGCACAGTCTAATCCCCACCGCCCTGGGGGAGGGGCCCTTCCTCCCGCAGCCCCAGCAGCAGCCATTTTGCTGATTTTGAGAGAGAAGCCATTCTTTCTCTTACTGGGGACATGGTATGTTTGCAACATAATGTTTCAGAAACCTGGATTTCTGTTTTGAAGTGTCACAGTGCGTGTGCATGTGCGCGTGTGTGTGTGTGTGTGCACGTGCGTGCGCGCAGGACTACTTCTAGTACTTCCAGTTCACCCCAAGCCATAACAACTCTTACCAAAAATAGAATGAGGCTATTGGAGTTCAACAAATTTATTCTCACACAGACACGATCTGACTGCTTTCTCTTACGTTTAAAATACTTCAAAATGATTTTGTTGGCATTTAATTATCTTTTCTTGCCTTACCAGTCAATTTGAATGCAATTTTTTAAGACAGACAGACAGACAGGTAGGTAGATGAGGCAGGATATTTATAAGTCATTCACCCTTTCCCGAAACTGTTTCAGGCCTCTGGGGACTTGCAGAAAACGCCGACAGAGTCAGAACCGGAGCGAGAGAGGAGCGTGTCCCCGGGGGGCCAGAGCGACGGGGCAGGAGGGCAGAGGGCGGCGGGCGCGCCGCATAGCCCGTCCCTGCCCGGCGTTTGCTCCTCTCACTTTGATCCTTCTCTGCCTGCTGTGCCCTCACCACGCTCCCTTAGGTGAGATCCGCACCCGAATCTCGTCCCCGGCTCCGGGGGCCCCACCCGGGACCTTCTCTCTCCAGTGGTGCAAACTCGGGCCTGAGCACTCGGCTCAGCGGCCCTGGCATCTGCCTCGCAAGTGCAAGGTCACGAGTTTGAACCACAGTATGAACAAGCAGAAGCTCAAGCGGAGCAGCCTCTGAAGACGGGAGCAGAGAACGTCTCTTCTCCAAGCCAGGGCGAGGAGGACGCGCCCTCGCCCGGCATTCAGTGTGGACACACTCACTGTGTCATTCAGTGTGGACACACTCACTCTGTCATTCAGTGTGGACACACTCACTCTGTCATTCAGTGTGGACACACTCTGTCATTCAGCGTGGACACACTCACTGTGTCATTCAGCGTGGACACACTCTGTCATTCAGCGTGGACACACTCACTCTTTCAGCGTGGACACGCTCACTCTGTCATTCAGCGTGGACACGCTGTCATTCAGCATGGACACGCTCACTGTGTCATTCAGCGTGGACACGCTCACTGTGTCATTCAGCGTGGACACGCTCACTGTGTCATTCAGCGTGGACACGCTCACTGTGTCATTCAGCGTGGACACGCTCAGTCTGTCATTCAGCGTGGACACGCTCACTGTGTCACTCAGCGTGGACACGCTCACTGTGTCACTCAGCGTGGACACGCTCACTGTGTCACTCAGCGTGGACACGCTCACTGTGTCATTCAGTGTGGACACACTGTGTCACTCAGCGTGGACACACTCACTCTGTCATTCAGTGTGGACACGCTCACTCTGTCATTCAGTGTGGACACACTCACTCTGTCATTCAGTGTGGACACACTCTGTCATTCAGCGTGGACACACTCACTCTGTCATTCAGCGTGGACACACTCACTGTGTCATTCAGCGTGGACATGCTCACTGTGTCATTCAGCGTGGACACACTCACTCTGTCATTCAGCGTGGACACGCTGTCATTCAGCGTGGACACGCTCACTGTGTCATTCAGCGTGGACACGCTCACTGTGTCATTCAGCGTGGACACGCTCAGTCTGTCATTCAGCGTGGACACGCTCACTGTGTCATTCAGCGTGGACACGCTCAGTCTGTCATTCAGCGTGGACACGCTCACTGTGTCACTCAGCGTGGACACGCTCACTGTGTCACTCAGCGTGGACACGCTCACTGTGTCACTCAGCGTGGACACGCTCACTGTGTCACTCAGCGTGGACACGCTCACTGTGTCACTCAGCGTGGACACGCTCACTGTGTCACTCAGCGTGGACACGCTCACTGTGTCACTCAGCGTGGACACGCTCACTCTGTCATTCAGTGTGGACACGCTCACTCTGTCGCTCTGCCCCGGACGGCGGCCCATGCGAGAGAAGCAAACGCCGCTCGGTCGCTGGCGCTGGAGCCGGACCCGGGCCCGCAGCGCGCTGCCCCGCCCGCCCTCCCGCAGCTCTGGCCCGCAGCGCGCTGCCTGGGACCCGGCGCCCCGTCCTCGCGGGGCCGTTCTTCGCGCTCACCGTCCTGGCTGAGTTAGGTCCTCGCGTTCCGTCCTGAGAGTCATCGAAGGGCGGGAGTTTTGCCCCCAAAATAGTAACTTCAAATCATACTGTTCTATGATAATGGACGCAGGTAATGAAAGCAGAGAAGCCCACGCGGGCTCGGCTCCCGCAACCCCGAGTCGTGGGTCCCCGCGCAAAGGGAGGCGGGGGCGGGGCAGAGACGAGCGCGCCTGCGCGGGTCCTGGTCCGTCGCGAGAGGGGCCGGGGGCGGCTCGAGCGCGGGGCCCTGGGTTTGACCCTGGCATCGAGAGGGGGAGGGGAGAGGGGAAGAGAAATGGAACAAATTTGGAGACACGCTAGAGTGCCTCGAACCTCAGGACTGCTAGACTACTATACTTTGCAGTGCATTTGGGATCCGAATCTTTGTCTTACAGATTGCCTTACAGAACCTACTGGGGGTTTTTTGTTTTTGTTTTTTTGCTTTTTGAGACAGGGTCTTGCGTTGTATTTCAGGCTGGCCCTGAGCTCACTATGGTGCCCAGGCAAGCCTTGAACTCAGCAGTCCTCCTGCCTCTGCCTCCCGAGTGCTGGGATGACAGGCGTGAGCCACCACGTCCGGCACTGTGGTATGTGGTCTTGATGGCTGGTGGGCGTGAGTCTCCACGCCCCGCATTCTATGTGGTTACCAGGATTGAACTCAGGACCTTGCGCTTGCGAGGCAGGCGCCGGAACCGCTGAGCTAACCCTCCGGCCCAGAACCTGCTGGTTTTTAAGGGAAGCGATTCCAATCACTGTCCTCCCAGTTACTTTTCTCTTGACACATTTCTTCGCCTCAGTGTGGTGTCTGTGAATTTTATTCCGCTGTCGCATTTCTGTTAGCGAAGCGCTCTTGTCCGCCAACAGGGCCGCGGGCGCCGCTGAGCCGGGAGGGACAGGAGCCGCCTCAGGAGCGCCGAGGGGCCGCTGCTCGGCGCCGGCTCGGCCCGCTGCAGGGAAGGGACGCGGAGCGGGAAGCTGCCGTCAGGCGGACCTGGGGCTCAATCCACAGAGGAGGCCGCCGGGTCCCTCCGCCCTGCCCTGAGCACCCCGGCCACTAGCACGCCTCTCACCATGAGCACTCACGGGCGCCGTCATGGTGGTGCCCACCGGGGACCCCACCACGAGGCTGGCACTAGGCAGGATATTTCATTGCATTTACTTTTTTTAATTGTTTCTCACACATAATCCTATATAATAAATCTGCTGGGTTTATATTATCATCATGCTTTTAAGGCTCAGCAAGATGACTTGTAAAGCTCAGACCAGAGCAGCTTCAAAACCTGCCTTAGGGCTAACACCAAGCTACACCCTCCTTGTTAAGCAAAATCCTCCCAAAAACTTCACAGAAAAAAAAAACAATTTAGTATGAACATAAAGTCTGAAAAGGAAAATCGAAAGTTTCCAAAGAGACTATGCACGTAGGGGTGGAGAAGAGGGTGGGAACGCTTACTGTGGGTGCAAACGGAGGGAGATGCGAGACCCCAGTGCGTCTAACGACGCGTCTGCGAGGCGGGCGAGAGACGGGGCTGCCCCTCAGCGCGAAGCCCCCCCTCCGAGCCCGGCCGGGGACTCCGGGGCTGAGGCTCTGCCTGCTCTGCCCGCCGCTGCCTGCCCAGCTCTGACGTCAGCGGGCACCAGAGGAGCTGGAGGGCGGGGGAGGAGTTGGCCCTTCCTGTCTCTGCTGCGCACAGGTGAGCCCAGCACGGGGCCCTTCGCGGCGCCCCCAGAGGCACCACAGCCGGGCAGGGCCCCCCGCTCTGTAGCCCAGATCGCGGGATACTAGACCGGACACCCCAACTGTTACGACCCCGAACTTCCACCGTGATTCTGATGGTTCATATAATTAATTTTAGTAACTATTTTTAGCAAACGTGAATGATATCTAACAACTACTTGCGAAAGCTCTTGAAAATTTAAACAGAGTTCACATGATAAATGAACTTCAAGGATCCTTGGGTGTTGCCTGGGAAAGAGTGCTGCACCGGACAAAATCCTCACAACCTTTTCATCTGGTGAAGGGTTAACTTCCAGATTTGTGAAGTGTGGGGTATGTACCCAGGAAATACTATTTGGTCATAAAAAAACAAATGAAACTGTCATTGGTGATCATATCAATGAAAGCGGAGGATAGCATGATACAGGAAGAAAACCACATGCTAAAAGACAAATACCACACGTTCTTACTCATTTGGAAAAACGAAAAACTCCAGGTCAGCGGGAAAGACAGTCGTTGTCATGAGAGTGTAGGAAGGGGGGTTAGATGCGGGCACCCAAATACGTCAGGCAGGAAAAATTAGAGCACAGGAAGGAAGTTAGAGCTAAAACAATTTCAGGTGTGTTTCAAACTCTGCACATAAGCAGAAGGTTTCCAGCAAATAGGAATGATTATTGTTCAGGAAACACTGATGGAAATATTAATTATTCTGATTTAATTGATACACAATGTATATATGTGTGTGTCAATTATGTAACACCATAAAAATAAAAATTCTTATTAGATATGCACTTTTAATATTTAAATTTTAAAAGAACTCCACATGTTGCTACATTTTATTTTATGGAGAAAATATTACAAATATAGTTAGAGCCCCCTTTGAACCTTGGATCATATTTCTCTGTAGTCTTCCCTCTACAGGGTTAATCAGTGCCTTGAAATTAGTATACATATGTGTGTGTGTGTGACATATATCAGCATAGATATTACACGTCCCCATTTTTCTTGTGGAAGTATTCATCCATAAACAATATATTTCTGAGCTACTGCACTCTGTGAGTATGCTCCTCATGAGAATGTAAACTTCTGTTTCACTACCACCAGCTTTCTAGATTTATCCCTACAGATCAGCATGCCTCACTCTCTTGTCCAAGTGAATGTGTGAAGATCCCTTTTCGTGGATACACTACATTTTATTTAGCCAGTGATCACTGATGGATATTTAAAACACTTCTTTTTTTTTTCACTATTGCAGGGATTACTGGAAAAATACCTCTGTATGTAGCCTTTCATATAAAGGCCAAAGTAGAATATTTCTTTTATCCTCTAATCACCATCCCAAGTTCTAACCTTTCCGGAAAAGTGTTTTAGAGTCTATGCACTCTGTAATTTACTGGAATGCCAAAATATTCCCTAAGGCTATCAAACCAAATTACACTCACACAGATAGTGCACAGAAATTTCCACTGCACCACATTCTCACACTTGGTATTTTCCAGACTTTCAATTTCTTCAGCACAAGAGATGTGAAACAATAACTTATCAGTATTTAATCCACGTGTCATGGTGCTAAGCGTATTTTGTCTAGGCTTTTTCCTGGTATTAGTTTGTCTCTTCTGTAAAGTCCTTGTTTTTATCTCTTGTTTTTCTATTGAATTATACATCTTTCTCCTCTTAATTTGTAGATAGCCTTTGTATACTGAACATTAATTCTGCCACTTACATACATCTTAAATATCTAGGAGAGCTTTACTCTGTTTTTCTATTTTTGTCAAACACTTTGATGTGCCAAATTTTTTATTAGTTTAACACAGCCAAATATATCAACCTACATTCCATGTGTGGCTTTGGCCTTCCAAAATCCCTTCAGGACTGGTATTTTCTCCCATCCTTTCACTGTAAGATTTTAAACTTTGGCTTTTTGCGTGAAGATACAGTAATTTATCCAGAACTCCCAGCCTTCCGGGTGGCTGACATAGCACCCCGTGGCCCTGGCGTGGCCCCCCGTGGGCCTCCCTCGCCCGCGTGGAGAAGGCCCGCTCTGTCCCGTGTCCACTGAGAATTCTCTTTCTGGTTTGCTTTCCGCCCCTGCTTCAGTCACGCTCCACCTTGAGGACTGTCACCCGGTGGCGCCCGCTCTTCCCTCCACCTCGTCTCCGGAAAGGATCTTGGTGGTGCTTGGGCTGTTTCTCCGCCACGTGAACTTCAGGCCCAGCTCGCCATCTTCCCTCAAGCCTCGGCCGCGGCTCTGTGCACAGTGGAGTCTGAACACCGGGCCTCGTGTTTCACTCTCCTGACCCATCTACAAAGCAGCGGGGCTCCTCTTGTAGATTAGAGCCTGAGTGTGCACGCGCGTGTGGGGGGGTGAGTGTGGGTGTGTGAGGGGCGCGTGTGTGGCTGTGGGTGTGCGATGCTTAGCGACCGGCGGAGGATCACACAGGGCAGGGCTGGTGGGCCGAACGCGCCCCGGCTCCTTCCTGCAGCTCCGCGGTCCTGTCCACGCAGAGCGAGGCTTTCTCCCGTCTCAGGGCAGCGGCCGCCCGCCTGGCTTCTGCGCCCGGCCCTGAGTCAGCCCGTGCGGGCCGGCGGTAACAGAAGTGATTCTGTGACTCCGTCTGCAAGATACGTTTAGAAATATTTAAGGAATTTCTGTTCAGGAAACAGTTCCGTGGAATGAATCAAAAAAACTGAAGATCCAATTATGAACAGAAGATGACCAAGTAGGGAGAATTCTTAACAGCTCTGCTAGTCTAAGTGTGAGTGGTTCTCGTCACAGTTTGAAGTTTGCATTGCGTTTTTCACAAAAATGTCTTGGAAATTGAGCTCACATTTTCGTTTGATTTACTTTTAATATTTCTATCATTAGCTAGAATATATCCTTATGTTTAAAAAGAATTTTAATATTCTATAAATCAAAATACAGTCACTGACCAAACTCCCAAATGGAAAATATAAAAAAATTAAAAAATCTCATTGATCCACGTAAACACTTCAACGGTGTGTAAGGAAAGGCCATGTAGTATTAAAAATGTGTTCGTAAGTTTGATTTTCTAAAATTAAACCTGGTTTATTGTCATCTGTGAATATGTATTATCCTTTAAAATTGTATGATCTTTAGTTGAAAGAGAAGACAAGTCTTCAAAGATATTATTATTATTGTGATAACTAAAATAGTTTATAAGTTGGAAGCTAGATAGGAATTATTGTGCAGATGTGTGTCAAGCAGAAGGACGCACGGCTACAGCGTTACCTGTTTTCTGGCCCTACCTGCCCTCCAAGCACAACCCCGGACCCACCGTGTGCGAAGATCTCCCAAAGGCAAAGTCCGCCCTGCTGAGTGTCTCCCACGGAGTGCGACCAGCGCTACCTCAGGACTGAAGAAAGAGAAAGGGAAACAGGAAGAGGAGCAGACGGCTGGATTAGGCTGCGCTGCGTGTATTAGTGATGGGTAGACTTCAAAAGACTTCGAGCTTCATGTTGGACAGGTGCCCAGAGATTCCCAGGCTTACCCAAAACCTCCCATAATTCTGATTTTTAAAAGTGAACTAGAATGCTTTTTGGGAACAGACTTTCAGTCTCCAGTCATTCCATGTTCGTGATCTTTAACAATAAATAAATACAGGCAAAGAAATTCTAAAAATTCGATCCCTGGAAAATGAAGTACTTATTATAAGTAGATAACTAGCAAAAATAATGTTTTGGAATTTTGAAGTATACCTGTTAACTTTGAGGCAGAAATTTCTTGAAAACATTTCGCTGCTATTTGAGTTTCAAATAGCACGAATACTAAAGCTTTTTTTTTTTTTTTTTTTTTTTTGAGACAGGGTCTCGCTTTGTAGTTCAGGCTGTCCCTGAGCTCACTAGGTAGCCCAGGCAAGCCTCGAACTCAGCAATCCTCCTGTCTCTGCCTCCCGAGTGCTGGGATGACAGGCGTGAGCCACCACGCCCGGCACTGATTGCTGGTGGGCGTGAGTCTCCATGCCCAGCAATGTATGTGGTTTCCGGGGA
>PVIC010046294.1:0-14329 GCA_004025085.1 Thryonomys swinderianus
TTTTTTTGAGACAGGGTCTCGCTTTGTAGTTCAGGCTGGCACTGAGCTATGTAGCCCAGGCAAGCTTCGAACTCAGCAATCCTCCTGCCTCTGCTTCCTGAGTGCTGGGATTACAGGCATGAGCCACCACACCCGGCACTGTGGTATGTGGTATTGATTGCTGGTGGGCGTGAGTCTCCACACCCAGCATTGTATGTGGTTACCGGGGATCAAACTCAGGACCTTGCGCTTGCGAGGCAGGCACTGGAACCACTGAGCTAACCCTCTGGCCCTGTCATTTCTTAAAGTTGAGAGTAGAAACTGAGGTCCTAGTTTGGAAACTTAGGGAAAAAAAAGAAATGTAGGGCCTGCGGATTTAGCTCGAGTGGTACCGTGCCAACCTTGAACACACAAGGGCCCAAGTTCAATCCCCAGTACTGTGAAGAAGAGGAGGAGGAGGAGGAGGAGGAGAAGGAGGAGGAGAAGAAGGAGAAGGAGAAGAAGAAGAAGAAGAAGAAGAAGAAGAAGAAGAAGAAGAAGAAGAAGAAGAAGAAGAAGAAGAAGAAGAAGAAGAAGAAGAAGAAGAAGAAGAAGAAGAAGAAATGTAACTGTGTAATAGAACCAGGATTTCAACTTCTGAGGGATCTTTGAGAGAGGGAAAAAAAAATAAGCACATTTGATGAACAGATGAAGAAGGGCCTGAAAACTCCTATATTGTGATATCTGAAAAAGAACTTTGGAGATCAACTTAAATCCCACAAGAATATGAGCTGGGACATACAGAGAATTCCTCTTTGTCCCTTACAATATGACAAACGAGGTATTTATCACTAATATTTTAGTCTGAGTCAATTATTGTGTGAAATTCTGCATTTTGTTGTTACGGTTGTTGTGAGGATTGAACTCAGGGCTTTTACACTAAGCTATCTCCTCAAACTTTTTCTAACCACCCCCCTTCCTGTTTTTTAGACAGAATCTTGCCGAATTACCCAGGCTGGACTCAAACTTGCCATCCTCCTGCCTCAGCCTCCCGGGAACACTGTAATGAGAGGTATTTACCATCATGCTCAGCTTGAATTCTGCACCTTGTAAAACACAAGTAGCACAAAATGAGCACACAGAGATGCAGGAGGCCAAAGGAAACCATCTCCCTGCTGGTGTCTTCATGATTTATTCAGAATCTCCATACCCCGTTCCTCCTCACCCTGTAGATGGACCATAGAAAACTGGGTATAAGAGAAATCCTCGTCTTGTTACCAGCCAGTGGTTTTGAAAGAAAAATTAAAATCATTAGTTAAAAGAGGAATAAATGGTAAAGACTAATAAGGTGCTTTATAAAAAAAAATTCCTTAAATTCAAGGCCAAAACTCAGTGTTCTCTAAAATGATCATTTCAGTGAGTTTGGTAACATTCTCTGGAAGCTTGTGTACCCACACATCTTCCTGGGAGCACAGACAGGCCACACTCACATTTTGTATATAAGAAGAGATTCGTATCTTCTAGCGCTTAAAAAAAAAAAAAAAAGAGAATCACAGCATTCTAGGGTTAAAAATGAAGTTAACAAAACATCTGATCCGACCTGTGCTCTGCCTTTACTGACCGCCATGCTAGTTAACAACCGCACGTTAGTTAATAACCTTCCATGTCTCTTTAAGAAATTGTCGCCCGTGTTCTCCGTCCTTTCCTCATCCTCCCGCCGTTCCCACGCTAGTTCCGGGGTTATCTTCCCACGCTAGTTCCGGGGTTATCTTCCCTAGCGGGGTATTTTAACTGTTCGGGACTGGTATTTGTCTGTAGTTCACTTCCAAGCAGCTATAAAAAAAAAAAAAACTCATAAGGCAAAATTGCATCAGATTATAAACAAACAGTGCTAAGGTCTTTGCAGACCGAGTTACACTGTGAACATTGGTGGGAGCACAGACACAAGCTCCAACAGCCTCCTCCCGGTGATCAGGGCCCAGGGATTTAATACTCAGAACATCGTTTCCTATTAAATAATTATTTTGCTCCTCTGTGATTTTTATCACTGGAGTTTCATGGAGTTTGTTGTTGTTGTTGTTTTTCAGTTTCTCCTGATTGCATCTTCCCCCATTATGAGGACCCTGGTGCTTCAAAAACAAATTTCTGTGTCTGCCATTGATGAAGTACTCTAATTTTGTTGTTGTTTTTGTTTTGAGACTGGGTTTCCATTTGTAGTTCAGGCTGGCCCTGAGCTCACTATGTAGCCCGGGCAAGCCTCCAACTCAGCAATCCTCCTGCCTCTGCCTCCCGAGCGCTGGGATCACAGGTGTGAGCCATCACCCCCAGGGCCTTGTGGAATGTGGTACTGATTGCAGGTGGGGGTGAGTCAGCACGCCCAGTACCGGGTCTGCTGGGGATGGAGCTAGGGAGTTTACGCTCACAAGGCAGGCACCAGAACCACTGAGCTGAATCTCCAGCCCTGAAATACTCTAATTTGTAACCAACAGAACTCATGGTACCCTGAGGAGCATTTTTTTCAGCCTTTTTTGAAAAGATATTTGTGTTTTATATCTTGACAATTGTAAAAATAAGATTTACTTTGTGTGTCACAAGCATTTGCCCTGTATGTAAATAGTTCAGTGTTTTTTTCCTTCAGAGAAGTTCTAGCAGAAGTGGTAGAATTCTGAAGATCTGTTAAAAATTAAAATGAAAACAGGTGTGGTGAAACATGCTCGTAACTCCCTCATTTGAAAGGCTGAAGCAGCAGGAACACTTTGAGTTCAAGGCCAGTTTGAGGCCTTGTCTCAAGAAAATGAATGAATGAAATCAAGATATTTTATAAAATGTGTTTAATGTTATTACTGAGAAATATATTGGGTGATTTAATTTTGTAATAATATGCCTTGTTTTACTTTGCTTTTTCTTTTTACTTTTTTTCAAGTTTTATTTGTTATTAGTACATGTCTGTAATACACCACGATGATCCCATTCTTCCTGGAGAGTTAGTACATTTACATAACACACCGCAGTTCTTTCTGCAGACCATTGTCCTCCCCTCCCTCCACCCCTTGGCCTCCTTTGCATTTGCAAAAGACCTATCTTACTATTTCCCATTTCTATCTTTTACTATTCTCTTTATATTTTGAGTTTCTCATATAAGAAAAACCATGTGACATTTACGCTTGTGTGTCTCATTTATAGTCTCAAAGTGCAGCCGTTTTCCAACAGATGACTCAAATTTATCCTTCTTGAAGGCCAAGTAATACTTCTCCGGGGATAAGTACCATATTTTCTTTATCCATTCATCTGTGGATGGACATATGGGCTGCTTTCAAGACTGAACTATGATGAATTGTGCTGTTATAAACATAGGCATGTATATATCATTGTTATAAACATAGGCATGTATATATCATTATAATATGACTTCTTTAATTTTTGGAAATATACCTAGAAGGGTAATAACGGAGTCAAATTTAATTTCTATTTTAGTGCTTTGAGGGATTTTCATGCTGATTTTTATAGTGGTTATACTAGTTTATATTCCCACCAACAGTGTAGAAGGACCCTCTCTCCCCATACATGGGTTTCCCAGCATTTGTTATTAGTTGATTCTTTAGTTTTGTTTTTTTGTTTTTGTTTTTAGTTTTGTTGAGTTAGGCTGGCCCTGAACTTGCTATGTAGCCCAGGCTAGCCTGGAACTCATGGCAATCTTCTTGCCTCTGCCTTCCCAGTGCTGAGATCATAAACATGAGCCCAGCTATTATTAGATTCTTGAGGATAGCCACTATTTCTAGACTAAGATGGTATCTCGGTGTTGTTTTCATTTGCATCTCTCTAATGGCCAGAGATAGTGAGCATTTTTTTTTTCATGGACTGGCCATTTGTACTTATTTTGAGAAGTGTCTGTTTATTTTAGTTGTCCACTTTTTAATTGAGTCTTTTATATCAGGGGTTCTAATTTTTTCAATTCTTTGTATATTCTATATATTAGTCCACTGTCTGAGGAGTAGCTGACAAATTTATTCCCCCTTCTATAGGCTGCCTCTCCATTCTGTTGTTTCTTTCACTGTGCAGCCTATCAATTTTTAATTGATATGACCCCATTTGCTGGTATTCATTTTTGCAAAATTAGAATTAGGATTCTGTTCAGAATTTTTTGCCTTTGACCATGTTTTCCAGAGTTTTGCCTATTTTATCTTCTACCGGAGTAAGACTTTTAACATTTAGATCTTTGATCCATTCTGATTTTAGTTTAGTTCATGGTAAAATATATGGGTCTAAATTCAATCCTCTGCATTACATTCAGTGTTTTATTTCATTTTATTTTGAACATGTGCAGTTCAGAATGACAAAACATTGGCAGGTTTATGTTTTCAAGAGACATAAATATGTCTCCTATAATAGAGCTGATTAGGGTGGCACGTATCTGCCATCCTAGCCCTCTGGATGGCTGAGGCAGAAAGAGCACAATCCCATGCTTAACCGGGAAACTCTCTGTCCAAATAAAATTTAAAGTGTGAAGGCTCGCGGTTCAATCCTCAGTTCCAAACAGAAAAAAATCTACATGACATCCACCTAGTTTCACAGCGTATTATTCTTTATCCAATACCAATCAGAAAGAAAGTCTTAACGCTTCTTCCTCCTTAATATCTTTTTCCACTGATTCGCTTTGTGAGCTAGGCGATGGTGTCTTTAGAGTAAATGGCTACTATAGATTCTCTGTTGATTTCTCTAACTTGCTAAAAAAAATCCAATCTTTTCTGTACTTAATGCTTTTAAATTTCTGAAAGTTTCCTTCAAGTTTGCTAAAACGATTTGTTCATTAGATCTTTTTCTAATTCAATAACTTGCTATTGTTGGCCAGAGTAATAATATGCCTGTCAATCATATCTCCCTTTTTTTGTCAACCTGATTCCTACTACCTAGTACACTTATGCTAAATAAATATATCTTTTAAAACAATAGCTTTAAAATTCTTAGTGGGTGCTAGCACATAGCAAAAAGCTTGTCATACTGTAGATGAAAAGAAAAAGAAACAAAAGTAGTATGTACTGAGAGCTTACCCTATAATCTGATTTATTTCCTCCACCAGCCTGTGAGCTAGAGGCATTATCTTTGTTTCACAGAGGAGAAACTGAGGTAAAAACGTTACACGGTGCCCAAGCCCTCGCGGTTTAAAAGTGGCAAGTTAAGCGTGAAGAGGGGTCTGATATAAAGTGCTTAACCTTTCTCCAGCCTTAGGAAGTGCTGTCTCTGCATGGAGTATGGGTTTTTCTGCTGAGAGAGACCAGGAGATTCCACCCCAGGCAGGGGGTAGAGCATGAGCAGCTGGGCGTGCATGCGCACCACCTTCCCAGGACGCTGGAGTTGCTGGAGAACAGACGGCCATGTCCATTCCGCCGGTGGTCTGAAGCAGAACTTGTGGCATAGGGTAGAGTTACGGAGAATCCACTGTGATAATGAGCTTGTTACTGGAGGGATTCTGGTACAAAGGAAAACTATCCTTTTTCAGTTCCTTAAAAATAACCAAGATTCTTCTAGCTTATAAAAATTTTCCCTCTAAAATATACATTAATAGAATCATGCTGATACATTACTGATTTTCATTTGTATGTCTTCTTGGAAAAAGGTCTATTTAAATTTTTTATCCAATTTTAACTGGGTCACCCATTTGCTTGCTACAGAGTTGCAGGAGTTCTTTATTTGTTTCTTTTGTTTGAGACAGGGTCTCGCTTTGTAGTTCAGGCTGGCCTTGGTCTTACTATGTAGCCCAGACAAACCTCAAAATCAGCAATCCTCCTGCCTCTGCCTCCTGAGTGCTGGGATTACAGGCGTGAGCCGCCAGCCTGGCGCTGTGATATGTGGTGCTGATTGCTGGTGGCTGTGAGTCACCACGCCTGGTACCGTATGTGGTTCCGGGATCAAACCAGGGACCTGCGCTTGCTAAGCAGGTGCCAGAACCACTGAGCTAAATCCCCGGCCCTGTGACAGGACTTTTAAAATTTCCACTTCATTCTTTCATCTTCTTCTTCTCCATCTTCATCCTCTTCCTCTTCTCCTCCTTTTCTCTCTCCCTTCTTTCTCTCTGCCTCTCCCTTTCCTCCCCCTCTTTTCCCTCTGTTATGTTTTTGAGTTACATCCTCGGTACTTTTTTTAAATGTTGAGACAGTACCTCATGGGGTCACTGAATTGCTCAGCCTGGACACCAGCTTCTTCCTGCTTTGGCTTCCCAGAGCACTGGGATTAGAGATGTGCGCCATGTCACTGCCCAGCTGAAGTCACTTTCTAGTAAGGGAAAAGAGGCACTAAACAAAAGAACTGAAACACACACTGTAGAGCAAAATGTCTAGATTTGCTTTAAAATATTCCAGAAACTAACCAGAAAAATAAATTGTGGGATATACGCTAAGGAGAACTGATAAAATGTGAATTATTATTAAAGATTTGTAATGAAAAGAGTGGGTGTTACTTAACTATTTCCACACACACAGGCACCTGCACACTGTTGCTCATCTGTGATAAATGCTATATAGAAAACTGAAACAGAAAAGAAGAATAAGAGGGTCTGGGGATTTAGCTAATGTGGTACCGTGCCTACCTTGGAAGCACAAGGGCCAGAGTTCAATCCCTAGTTCCACAAAGAAAGAAAGGAAGGAAGGAAGGAGGAGGAAGAAGAAGAAGAAGAAGAAGAAGAAGAAAAAGAAAGAAAGAAGAAGAGGAGGAAGAAGAGGAGGAAGAAGAAGAGGAAGAAGGAGGAGGAGGAGAAGGAGAAGAAGGAAGAAGAGGAAGAAGAAGAAGAAGAGGAAGAGAGAAGAAGGAGAAGGAGAAGGAGGAGGAGAAGAAGAAGAGGAAGAGGAAGAGGAAGAAAGAAGAAGAAGAGGAAGAGGAAGAGGAAGAGGAAGAAGAAGAAGAAAAGAAGAAGAAGAAGAAGAAGAAGAAGAAGAAGAAGAAGAAGAAGAAGAAGAAGAAGAAGAAGAAGAAGAAGAAGAAGAAGAAGAAGAAGAAGAAGAAGAAGAAGAAGAAGAAGAAGAAGAAGAAGAAGGAGAAGAAGAAGAAGGAGAAGAAGAAGAGAGTCTCTGAGTAGATCAGAGGTGGTTAGGCAAGGACTGCCATCCACTGGGCCGCACATTCCCGTATGCAAAGGCAAAATGACAATGAGACCTCTTCATTTTTATCTGATGGTCTTTGAGAGTTCCCTCCCCTTTTGCAGGCCAGGGGAGGAGAAATCTAAATTGAATTCCCCCAGGAAAACCTCAGCCGTCTGACCTACCTGGGGCAGCAGAGGTGTAGATGGGACAGACCGGCGAGGCTGCGCGAACTGACAGACTCCTGAGGCCGACGGGAGCACAGCCTCATTGGTTAATTACAAAAGCCCCGAGCACCCAGGCGTTTCTGAGTGTGCAGTCTATGCATTTTTATGCCTTCCCCTCCCTTGTGATTTCCACATTTCTTTCTTACACAATTTCTTTCCTGCCACCGCCCACCCCCAACGTACACACAATTAATCGCTCCCGGTCTCCCTTAAGGTAACACTAACTAGAAGGCAGGTTGCTTTGCCACTTACTGGTCCCCGATTACTTCATTTTTTTTAAAAAAGAAATTATTCTTCCATAATCATCATCGTGAGAGAGGCCCCAGTGCCCTAGCTATCAGGAGCGGGGCCTGCACACTTGTGGGCTCAGCCTGTCCCACGCTTATCATCAGGAGGATATAAACATTCTGCAGATGTCCCTCCCTTATCTGTTTCTAACAGTGTCCTGGTGCCCGTACACTTTCTCCTGATTTCGGCCCCTTCCAACGTTCAGCTTTTTATAACCTGCATTAATGCAATTCCATCCTTTAAGGTCAGATATTTTCCCTCCCATCAGTTCAAGTCCACCCCAAGAATTTGAACACTTGATCCGGCGGATGTGCTCCCTAAGCCTGGCCTCCCGCCACCCAGCACAAGGGGAACTAACCTCCCTCTTTTTTCCTTCTCTTTGAATTCTCTCTTCTGAAAAACCCTAGGCTGGTAGTTCGTTTTTGTCTTTTTTTTTTTTTTCTTTTTTTAAACACACTTCACAGTTCAGTGTGTTATAAATAGTATATTTTAAAAAATGAAATTATGCTGGATAGACTATATCATTGTGCATTGCAAGCCATCACATTATTTTGTGTGTGAGACTTCTGTTTTAGCTGTAACTTGCAAATATCGAGTCCCTCCATACATGGGAGCGGGCATATGATACAGCGCGTTTCCTATTGTGGTTGCCGGTGGTTTGAAAGCTCAGGAGCTACCAGGCTTCGCTTTTGATATGTTAAGTGCAACCCAAAGGACTTCAGGAAAACCTTTTCACTCTCTGGGTCTGCCAGCCAGTCCTCCTCCCAGAGAGGTCAGGAAAGTCAGCTTTGAGCCTCAGAGCTGACCAGTGTCCCTTTTGCTGTGGTTTCTTTTGTGTGATAATCCCCTGCCTCCCTTTGTGTCAGAAGCCTCAAGCCTAGAGGGAGGAAGAGTGCAAAGAAGCCTTCGCACCCCTCGTCGCAATAACACTGCGCAGTGTCATTCTACGAAGCAGAGTAATTATCGGCTTGAGTTTCCATGCCTGTTTGCTGCCGTAAAGCAGGGAAAGCAGTTTTTTCTTGTTCGCCCAGGACATCTCTGGGGAAGGTGAAGCAGCAACAGCTAGCAAGCCCCGCGGATGACTACGGAAGGTGGTGCTGCTCGTGACAGCATCGGAACAAGCAAGGCTGGCTGGGCGGACGCCGGTTTCTGTGGCCGAAGCCGCTGCGCTTCTCCCTCGAGAGTGGAAACTCCATGCTGTCAGGGGTCTTCACTCAGCCACCTCCTTGCCACACAGAACAACAGAGCACAAGCTCCAAAGACATTCAGGGTATGTCTGTGACCCCCACCTCCCTTTTCTGGGAGGCTGAGGCAGGAGGATCAGAAGTTCAAGCCCAGCCTTGGTGATGGAGCAACTTGGTGAAACTCGGTCTCAAAATATAAAATGAATAAAAGCTAAAAAGGTAGCTTGGTGCAGAGACCCTGGGTTCAATTCCCAGTGCCGAAAATAAAATGAAATTTGGTGTGTGTGTGTGTGTGTGTGTGTGTGTGTGTGTGTGTGTGTGTATGCTGATTTTTAATGTATTTATGTAATTTTTTTTTTGAGATAGGGTCTCGCTTTGTAGTTCAGGCTGGCTCTGAGCTCACTATGTAGCCCAGGCAAGCCTCGAACTCAGCAATCCTCCTGTCTCTGCCTCCCGAGTGCTGGGATGACAGGCGTGAGCCACCACGCCTGGCACTGTGGTATGTGGTATTGATTGTTGATGGGCGTGAGTCTCCACGCCCAGCACTGTATGTGGTTACCGGGAATCGAACTCAGGACCTGGCAGGCGCCGGAACCACTGAGCTAACCCTCCAGCCCATATTTATGTAAATTTTGTAAAGAACAAGAACAAAGATGTCATTTGCAGAAAAATAGGTGGAGCTGGTGACTGTCATAGTAATTAAAAAAAGTCAGACTCAGAAAGTTAAATATTGCATCCTTTCTTTTACATGACTAAGCTGAAAATACAAGAGAGATGACAGGAATGCAGAAGGTAAAGTTTTGGAGATGAGGAAGGGTATTAGCATGTTGTATTACACACCAATATAACAAAATGTGTAGTAACACATAGTATTACTACTGTGTGCTACTACAAAAAGATTTATGCACCTTTATGTGTGTAGCATTTAAACATTTTATTTAAAAAAGAAGAAGGAAGCCAGGCGTGGTGGCTCACGCCTGTAATCCCAGCACTTGGGAGGCAGAGACAAGAGGATTGCTGAGTTCAAGGCTTGCCTGGCTACATAGTGAGCTCAGGGCCAGCCTGAACTACAAAGCGAGACACTGTCTCAAAAAAAAAAAAAAAAAGAAGAAGAAAATGAAACAGTTGTTCCGGGCCTCGTGGTTAGCAAGAGCCCATGGTGCTCAGACAGGAATCAGAAGTTAGGCTAGTAGGACACAGATGCCCGGCTTGAGAATGACTTTGGGGATGAATGAAAACCAAGTCAGAATCCCAGAGGCTCAACAAGATGCCAGGGCCTAAGGGAAAGACAGGCGCTGCAGAGACCGGGCTCAGGAAGCCCCAGAGCCTTGATCTCATAGAAGGGAAGAGGAGAACGGGGGTTCCCGAGGCTGGAGAGTTGGGAGGAGGCATTAATCAGTGGGGACTTAGGAAGAGTTAGACAAGAAGAAGCTTTGCGCATAGGTAACGGTGATACGCCACAGATGTCCAAAAGCTACAGTAGAGAGCTTGTCTCGTGTATGCCAGGCCCTGCGTTCAGTCACCAGCACTGTACAGAGGGGGAAAAAAGAGCTAGAAGAAGGTATTTTGAATGTCTGCATTATAATGAAATAATAAATGTTTCAGGAAAATAGATACCTTTAACGTGATTTAAGCAACTACCAATGTATACATTTGTTGAAGTATCACATGTTTGATACTAATAACCACTAATAACCCAAACTTTACACATCAGTTAGATTCATTTGAAAAAAGTAATTAATTGAGCACATAAAAAATATTCAAGAACCCAAACTCCTACAAATCAAGAAAGACAAGGGATGGAATGAGGACTCAGGATAAGTATGAGAAAGGAAACAGGGAAAGAGAACCCACCACTAGTGGAGGTATAAAGATAAGGAGAATGATGGTTCGAAGGATAAGGTAGTCTAAACTTCAGGGTTAAATGGAAGAAGATAATCTAGTGCAACGAAGATATCTATGTCTTGTTTTCTTGTTTTTTCTCCCAAGATTTGACCACTTGTGATAGAAAAAAATTAATCAATTTATTCCACTGTCTTCCTCTTCCCCTGTCGCCAAGTACATATATGTAAGCTGTTGCAGGCGACGATCCCAATAAATACGCTTTGAGGTTCTAAGACCTTCATGTAGGAATCGTGTGCTAAGCAGGGGTTCTCTCGGGACCGAGACCTATGAGAGGGGAGGGGAAAGCAGTAATAGAGAAGGAAGCCGAACTGTAAAGCTGCAGAATAGTCTTATCCAAGCCAGAGGAGCCCTTTCACACTTCTGAGTTAAGAAAAGCAGGTCAAGGGCCGGAGGGTCAGCTCAGTGGTTCTGGTGCCTGACTCGCAAGCGCAAGGTCCTGAGTTTGATCCCCGGTAACCACATATAATGCTGGGCGTGGAGACATGTCCACCAACAGTCAATGCTGCATACCACAACGCCGGACGTGGTGGCTCACGCCTGTCATCCCAGCACTCAGAGACGGGAGGATTGCTGAGTTCGCGGCAGCTTGCCTGGGCACCATAGTGAGCTCAGGGCCAGCCTGAACTACAAAGCAAGACCCTGTCTCAAAAAAAAAAAAAAAAAAAAGAAAAGAAAAGCAGGTCAAGGCTCCTGTATCACTGTGCCATCGGTTGGGATTTCACTTGTGTTATGGTTTGAGTCTAGGTGTCCCTGCAAAGCCTCATTGTGGAGCCAGGCTCAAGGACACTAGGATTAAGGGCCTAAGTGCTACCTGCCTAAGTAGTGTGGATGCGGTAGAAAGGGCAGAAGGATGCTGTGGGAGCTCTTGTTGCTCTTGCTACCATGTGGGTGCCATGAGCTGTCTCTCCTGTGCCAGGCCTGTCTGCCATGCTACCTGGCCTTGGAGCCAGCCGGATATGGACTGAAACCCCTACAAACTGTGAACTAAGTAAACTTTTCCTGCTCTAACTTTGGGTTCTATGTATTTTGGTCTCAGCAGTGAGTGAAAAGTAACCAAGACAACTTGAATGAAACAACTTCCCTAAGTCGAATTCAGTTTCCAGAGAAGAATGAGGCTATAAGCGTCATCCGCTAACACTCCAGGCAAGAGTGTCTCCACCTTTAAAGGGAAGGAATGGGGTATCAGACCACAGAATCCACTACAAATCCTGACTGACATCTTTACTCTGTGTGTGTGTGTGTGTGTGTGTGTGTGTGTACCTATGTGTGCATTTTGTGAAACCCGGTTTGTTAATGTGTTTTGAACAATGATTACTGATGACAACTATTAGACTGATTAGTTGAAGCTGTGACTATTACTGAAGTTGCAAGTGAGATGATTCTTCAATTTGTATCACCGGGACAGAAAGAGCGGAAGCCTGGGTGGTGAAAACGAGGTTAAGAAAATTCATCTCTTTCCTAAGAGAAACAAGTCAACAAAAATGTCTCTTGCCATGTTATTGATCATCACAGTTGTCTTAAATTACAGCAGTAGTCTGAGAATTAGCATTTAGAACATTCCAAATCATTCCATATCAAATACAACTTTTGGCAAAGTTCTTCATAATAATAATTGCAACATATAGATGTGATCATGCTGTGCTGTAACTAATGATTATAGAAAACACTCAAACTCATTAGTATATCACAAAGCAAACCTGAGTTTTATACTTTTAAAAAAATATGTTGCTATGTTGTCTCAAATACCCTGTGTAAAGAATTAAGATATTCTAACAGACTAAAAAGATAAATACAGTTCATGAAAACTAGCTAATAAGATCGACAAAAGGCATAAGGTTTATTTGTAGATTCAGATACATTACTTTTTGAATTATTATGAATTTTGAGGTACAAACCTGACCTTTTTCAAGATTCTCTCTTTAAATCTCACCATAAACTTCATAGCTAGCTCCTGTTTCGTGGATACATTGCTAAGAAAGAGGGTTAGGAAGGACAAAAGTAAACTCTGTTTTCAGCTGCTCCGGTAGTCAGTGTGGAACACCTCATGGAGGCCCTTCACATTTAATTGTTACTAGGAGATTAGGCAGGTACCCTGGGAACCCCCATGATACAAAGGGTGCCTCAGAGGTATAAAGGATTCCTCAGAAATGAGTTTAAATGGCACGTAGTACATGTTACTGATGCAAGTGTTTTTAAAACAGAATTATGGGATTTTTGTTCTCTCTGAAATTCTTAAAAGTAGTCTATGACCGCCCTCTCCTGTTAATTATATGATGAAAATGAGAAATAAACCCAAAACTAAGGGATTGATTTTAAACTAACTTATAAGATTACCTCCAACAAATACCCATTTGTTCAGAAAAGAGAAAATATAGTGAAACACAATATCCATGTATGTTTGATCAAACCTGCAGATTTTCCAGCTAATGAAAAAGCTCATGGTTGTCACTGCATGAAGAAATTGACGCAGAGAAATAATATGCAACATAGGGCCAGAGGGTTAGCTCAGTGGTTCCGGCGCCTGCCTCACAAGCACAAGGACCTGAGTTTGATCCCCGGTAACCACATACAATGCCGGGCGTGGTGGCTCACGCCTGTAATCCCAGCACTCGGGAGGCAGAGACGGGAGGATTGCTGAGTTTGCGGCGGTTTGCCTGGGCACCATAGTGAGCTCAGGGCCAGCCTGAACTACAACGCGAGACCCTGTCTCAAAAAGCAAAAAAAAAAAAAATGCAACATATTAGGCAACATGAATTTGTCTCATCAAATGTAAGTGTAATACATACAAAACATAAAAATACTTTACAATCCCATAAAGATCAGTGGTGTGCGTGGTGGTACATGCCTGTAGTCTCTGCTACTCTGGAGACTGAGGTGGTGGTATCACAAGTTCCACAGTGGCCAGGGAAATTTAGGACAATCTTTTCTCAAAAAATAGAATAAAAAGGGCTGGCAATGTGGCTAAATGGTAGATTTTTGCTTACTGTACACAGAGCTCTGGGTTCAGTCCCGAGTAACAGAAAGGCACAGTCACAGATAAGGACTTAGCAAGATCTACTCACTATGGTCTCTGAAAGCAGCAGGGAAAAACCTGTTGTATAACAAGTTTCTCTGAAGTTTAAAAAACATACCATTTCTCCCTCTCTCTCTCTCTCTCTCTCTCTCTCTCTCTCTCTCTCTCTCTCTCTCTCTCTCTCTCTCCGAATTGCCCAGCTGGCTTCTAACTTGCAATTCTTGTGGCTTAGCCTCTCAATTAGCTGAGATTCCAGGCATGAATACATCCAGCTATGCCAAATTATTCTAATATCTTTAATGGCACCAGTAGGTATTTGATTCAAAGTTCCTTTGTTTTAACATTTTCATTTATTCATTTGGTTTCTACTGTTGCTGTTGTTTTATTCAGAGTAGCAGAAATAGAAGTGTTTCATTGCAACATAAATACCCATCTATATCCAAAAGTTCAACTGCCTGAGTCACTTATTCATTCAACAATTTTAGATAAGATGTAATTCACATACCATGAAATTCATTCTTTGTCCTATTTTAGGATTTTGGCTTAATCACAAGGAACAAATACTTTCTGCTAGGTTCCTACTATGTACCATACTTTTACTTAATTTAGTATTCATGTACTGGAAATTGAGTTTTCACATCAGAGAACAAATATTCCTTATTTGTGCTGATAAACTAGGCAGTG
>PVIC010046295.1:0-14422 GCA_004025085.1 Thryonomys swinderianus
TCCACCGCTGTCATTGCTTAAAACTCACATTTACAGACGAAGAGAAAGAAACAGAAAGGCGAGTGGGCTCACTGATGCCGTCACACTCAGACAAACACTCGCGGTGTGAACGGCGTGTCTCCGTCCACACTGGGGGGGCCGGCGTGTCGCTCATCGACCAGCGGCAGTGCTGGTTTTACAAGATGGACAACGGACCAAGGAGAACCAGCCGGGACATCAAAAGTTATCAGCTCATTCAGTTTCAGAACTGAATTCTCCGTACCGAGATACTCATTTTCATAATTTGGAATGAAGACACTCGCCCTAGTGTCCAGGTGCTCGGCAGCGCCGGGGAGAAACGGGAGAGGCACAAAACAACGCATATGCCAGTAGCGGAATATGACTTGCATGTAATGATTCGTATCAGATTCTTAAGTGGTGTTTTTTGTTGTTGTTGTTTTTTGTTTTTTTGAGACAGGGTCTCGCTCTGCAGTTCAGGCTGGCTCTGAGCTCACTATGAGGTCCAGGCAAGCCTCGAACTCAGCAATCCGCCTGTCTCTGCCTCCCGAGTGCTGGGATTATAGGCGTGAGCCACCATGCCTGACAAGTGGTGTTTTTTTTTTTTTTAAACAGGATTATTCAACAAAATAATCCAACTAGAGATCCGAGAGCTTGTGTGTAAAGTTAATTTTTCTCTGACAGAGTAATGGAGATTGGAATTATGCTGCATGTTTGCTGTTACAACATTTCATCTTTTATACTGCTATCACAGGCACAATCCTACTAAGATGGTTTATAAATCAACTTCTTTAGTAGACAGGTGCATAGAATTACAGCTTGTTATTACCACAGGATTATTTGAAGCCAGTATCACCCTTTTTATAGTAGGCATGTTGATAATTTTTCTTTAAAATTTTTAAAATAAAACTGAGTTAGGGAAATGTATTTTATCCAAACAGTTAAACATGAAAAACTGAGTCAGTAAAAGGGTAAGGAAATGCATTCTTTTTCTTCAAAAATGTAAATGTATTTAATTATGTATTCTTAGGCAGTGCAATTAGAAAGACAAAAGGGTAATTTCTTAGTAAAATAAAAAAATCAGTCACAGTAATTTGATTATGTTAAAGATGTCCTAGAAAGTTCTAAAAACTTCTGCCTTGATAGCTGTAAAATATCTAAAAAAAATAAAAGGAAAACGTATTAGGTAAGTGCTGACTTTATTCAGTTACTTATCCTCAACCTCAGTTTCTAGATGGAAATTATTACTCAGTTTACACAGTGTTTTTTAAAAATATAGAGAGCTTTCAGGAAATTATTTTATACGAATAATGTTTAGATTACTAGTGCAGGGTAACAGATTGAAGATAGGCGTCTCCCTCTTCCCTTCCTAAAATCCTGTGGAAATGAAGAAAAATTTATTTTATTTTTCAAGATGCTAGGACCTATAAAGGTAACCACCCCTCTGATCTTTCTGTAAGAGAACAGGAAAGCACTGATACTCATTGAATGCTTAGTAGGACTTCGCCCTCCATTGCATCTTGGCTGTACACAAACCTCACTGGAAACTTGAGAGCTGAAAAGTACTGGAAAATTTCTCAGGTATCTACAACCAAACATGTGGCTAAGCAAGGACTAAAATGTGTTCTGTTTTCTTACCCATTCTACTTGCTTACAACATAGTCTTTTCCTTACAAAAATGTAAACATATTGTATTTCTACATTTATTTGTAGACTTGTTTAAATTTTATGCTATTATTATTTTTCATCTAAATGTATTATGCTCATTTTTTAAGGTTGGTTAGTATGATTCACATTTTGCAAAATACACATCACACACGTATATGGATAGATACGTATGTGGTTATTTATACAGTGTGTTTGGATTTGAGATGGGCTAATATATTTTTGTCACTTTTTGTCAGTGTTTTATATATAGCGCTATCACCAGAGGGAAAAAGGGTGAATAAAACTATTCTTAAAGAAAAATATTTCAAAAAATTAAAACAAAATTTACTCTGGTATGAGATTTACTTATTGTGAGATATAGTTATTTATGATGATGCTTTGGCTTTAGTGCAGAGAAATTCATCTATAATAATGAAAATTGAGTTATGGCCACAGAGCATTCCCAAAGAATTTGACTTTCTATTAATGCCAACACTCAGATAGTGCAGAAGACCAAACATCATTGTGCAACTCAATTTTTTCCTACCCTGGGCATAAATAACATTTCTTCCACTTAAACAGAGTTTCCAGATGTGCGATAGGAAGATTCATATCCTGCTAACTAAAGATGATCCTATCTTTTGAGTGGATGCTGCTGTAATTCTAATACTGGATCATGGAACCTGACAAAATGCTTTAAAGTTCAAATGTAAAGGTAACAGTGAAACATGAATTAGGCTGTTTACTCCAAACAGAAGTACAAAGGAGGACCCACCTACTTCATGTGTGGGTCCCGTGACTAAGGTGGGGCTTTGGAAAGATTTGCTTAGGGAAGATATCAATGACACTAAAGTGAAAAGTTATAATGTCTGAGTAAATTTAAAGTATTATGCTTTTTGAGGTGTTAAAATAATGTCTTCTCATACTATCAGTTAATATCTTTTAAAATATGTAGATATTGGGGCTGGAGATTTAGCTCAGTGGTTCTGAGACCTGCCTAGCAAGCACAAGGTCCCTGGATCCATCTGGTGACCACATACAACAATACTGGGCGTGGAGACTCACACCCACCAGCAATCAGCACCACACACCACAGTGCCAGACGTGGTGGCTCACGCCTGTAATCCCAGCACTTGGGAGGCAGAGACAGGAGGATTGCTGAGTTCCAGGCTTGCCTGGGCTACATAGTGAGCTCAGGGCGAGGCTGAACTGCAAAGCGAGACCCTGTCTCAAAAAAAAAAAAAAAAAAGTAGATATTTAATTTCAGTTTAGATTGTCAATGATTTCAAACAACCTTACTGACAATGTTCAAATCTAAAATGATAAAAAAAAATGTGTAACTATATAAAAACTTTTGGAACACGTGTATGCATATGCTTGTTTCATGATGGAAATCTTTGATGTTATTTATCTTATCCAAAACATCATGTTATTTAATATAATATTATTTATATTCAGGAGTTAATACTTCCAAAATATATTTAAATTCAAATCAATTCAGATATATGTCAGGAAATTGTCATTTATATTGGAGATATTCATTAGAATATTGAAAAAATAAAGAACAGAGGATGGTTTAAGATCCTGTTCACCTTTTCTTTTACAAAAATTTAAGAATGAAATACTTTGCAGGCTATTTATATTCCTTAGATGTTAAAAGAAACAAGCCCCTAGAAACTCAAATAAATCCTGTGGTTAATTGTTTTGTTTAGTTTTGTTTTGTTTTGTTTTGTTTTGTTTTTGAGACAGGGTCTCGCTTTGTAGTTCAGGCTGGCTCTAAGCTCACTATGTAGCCCAGGCAAGCCTCTAACTCAGCAATCCTCCTGTCTCTGCCTCCCGAGTGCTGGGATTACAGGCGTGAGCCACCACGCCCAGCACTGTGGTATGTGGTATTGATTGCTGGTGGGCGTGAGTCTCCACGCCCAGCATTGTATGTGGTCACCGGGGATCAAACTCAGGACCTTGAGCTTGCGTGGCAGGCGCCGGAACCACTGAGCTAATCCTCCAGCCCTCCTGTGGTTAAGTGTATATTAAATTGTTATTAAAAGTTATTCTTTTATGATTAAATAATAATTTAAAGTCCCTATTCCCTTGGAATCATATTACATGTATGTTTGGTAACATACTGTTTTTTAAAAATTTTCTACAACACATTATAATATTGTAGCTTTAAAGCCAATATAGGTAAATAGATGCTGATCTTTGCTGCAATGGTTTATGCTGAGTACATGTTCCAGTTGCCAATTACTGCAGGATGAATCAAACCAGATTTAGTAGAACAATTCTTTTGTTATGTTTCATGGGTTCTGTGGGTCAGGAATGCAGAATGCACCAGGAATGGCTTGTTGCCTCTGATTCATGAGATGGGGGGGCTTAGCGGGGCACCCTTTAGAGGCTGGGAATGCCAGGGTCCCAAAATCATCAGCCTGTTTCCACATGCACAGCTGGCAAAAGTAGGTCAGGAGGACTCAGGGCCAAGCCTTGCCACGGCTGTAGGCAGAAGCACCTACCCTGGTGTGCGTTTAAGACCTGCTCGTGAGATGTGTCAAGTACAGGTACAAATTCTAAATGTTGAGTGTGATCATATTGTATATATAAAATGTACCAGTGGCTTGGACTCCTGTGATGTGTGCTGAAATAGGGTAATGAGTTTTCCTCTATGAGTGCTTAAGACTCTATCCACTGTAGTCTATTTATGTAAGATTCTTGGGCTGAAATCTTTACCTTGAAGTTGATTGCCTTAGAAGATAGAGCCTAAGGGGGGTGGATAGGTCGAGAACATTTAGCCTTCAGAAATGAGCCTGTGCCCTTAGGACAGAGGCCCGAGGAAGCCGCTCCCCACCCCCACCCCCACCCCGTCATGGCAAAACCACACAAAGAGTGGACGGTGAGGCATAAAACAGCCACTGAGGAAACATGAATCTCTGTTCCTTCCCTGTAGGCTCCCTAACCTCTCGGACACTGACGGATAATGTGTTGCCTTCTAAATAATGTCCCAAAGGCATGCGGGCTTTGACACAATACTTCAGATCAATAAGGCATTAAGATCAGTAAGTCTGGGGCTGGAGGGTTAGCTCAGTGGTTCTGGCGCCTGCCTCGCAAGCACAAGGTTCTGAGTTCGATCCCCAGTAACCACATATAATGCTGGGCGTGGAGACTCACGCCCACCAACAATCAACACCAACACCGCATACCACAGTGCTGGGCGTGGTGGCTCACGCCTGTAATCCCAGCACTCAGGAGGCAGAGACAGGAGGATTGCTGAGTTCGTGGCGGCTTGCCTGGGCACCATAGTGAGCTC
Organism: Thryonomys swinderianus; assembly: GCA_004025085.1. Taxonomy (NCBI): domain Eukaryota; kingdom Metazoa; phylum Chordata; class Mammalia; order Rodentia; family Thryonomyidae; genus Thryonomys; species Thryonomys swinderianus. The sequence goes on from PVIC010046295.1 coordinate 4,946, forward strand.
AGGGCCAGCCTGAATTACAAAGCAAGACCCTGTCTCAAAAAGCAAAAAAAAAAAAAAAAAAAAAAGATCAGTAAGTCTGTTCAGTTCAATAAGGCAATATCTGAGGATATTTTATGATGCAGCCTCAGGAGTCATAAAGCTGCCTGTCTGTGTCTGTCTGTCTCTGTGTGTGTATCTCTGTCTCTCTATCTGTCTCACTATCTCTCCCTCCCTGTCTCTTTTTCTCCCTCTCTCTCCCTCTCTCTCTCCCTATCTCTCTCCATTTCTTTCTCTCTTTTCCTCTCTCTGTCCCACTCTGTCTCTCCCTGTCTGTCTCTGTCTCTCTTCTCTCTCTTTCTCTATCTATCTATCTATCTATCTATCTATCTATCTATCTATCTATCTACCTATCTATATCCTTCCATCTGTAGCTGTATACATATTTTATACACACAGATACCTTTACTCCTTCTCAAGCTCCTCAGAAGTTCTTTTCTTCTAATTACAGAATCTTCAGCCAGAAGTTCGGGGTGCGGCATCTCAATCTAGATCAAGTCCTGAAACACAGGAGGCTTCTCAGATATGACTACTCAATATTCACAGAAAAGACCAGATAGCTTCCTTGCTTCCCTATATACAATGATGGGTGAGGAAAAATCTAATTTAAAAGTCTATTCGAATAATTGTTTTAAAAGAAGACACATCAGTTTTAACTGCTTTGTGCAAAATATATTCTCATGTGATAGATTTGAAAATAAAACACGTGATACCAGTAATTTATATTGATCATCAGCAGATTCAACTTATTTTACTGTGGGCATCATTTCAGAAAAAGGATACACTAGTATTGTATTTGATTTCCCAGAAACAGTGGGAGAAAGACACAAGACAGACACTAAACTACTTAGAGATTTTTGCATAAGATTAAATGATACTAAATACCTGTGGGGAAATGAGAACTTGCTGGAGCTTGAATTGCATCCTTAGGTTATTAAAACAACAATGACTAACTGTCACAGGATACTGAATGCCGGGGTGTTTCACGGAAACAGGGAAACGATGAAACTAGTCATCTCAGACACTTTCCATGATCAGAATGAGAGCAAATTCTGCTGTTTTATATACAGCTCTTGTAGTGTTTTTTAAAGATAAATATATAGATAGATTACAAGAAAAATGAAAAGACGCATTTGGATAGACTGTAACATCAGGCGTTTGGCAGAAGACTTTCAAAGGTGAAGACACAAAGTTAGCCATTACATCCCTGAAAGGGAGACAGTGGAACATGTTTTGAGCACTTTTTGGCACCAGAAGTTATAATAAATAGAAGTAATGTTATTATGTGGATTAGATGAACCAAACCTTTTGAGACAAACTGTATAAGTACTTCAAAAACCCAGGATTTTTTTTTTTTTTTGAGCTATGTAGCTCAGGCAAGCCTTGAACTCAGCAATCCTCCTGCCTCTGCCTCCCAAGTGCTGGGATTACAGGCATGAGCCACCACACCCAGCTTTTCCCTTTAGTTTTGTGGGGGGTTTTTTGAAGTACTTTTTAAAAAAATACAGCATATCCTGAGGCCTATGGGGATTCTGTACTGCAATATTTGGAGTCAAGTGAATGAAGCAGAGCTTATCTCTGTAGATCTACAATCTGAAGATTGATGTATTTTGGGTCTTAATTTTAAACCTCATAGAAGACTCCATTTGACAATACCAGAAATTTTAGTCTGTAGCAAATATTCCATATTTTGGATTACTCTTATGGAAAACTTGCAACATTTCCCTGAAACTGAATGTAACTACATGTTTCAGTTTGGTGGTTTGTTTTGCTGGAGTAAACCCACGATGTTTTTTTGTGGTTTTTTTTTTGGTGGTACTGGGGATCGAACTCAGGCCCTGGTGTGTCCAAGGTTGGCACGGTATCACTTTAGCTAAATCCCCAGCCCCCATGCTGATTTTTTTAAATTGAATTCTTTATTGGTACATTTTATATACAGCTGACAATCACATTCAACATTGGGAAATTTGTGCCAGTATTTGAAATGAGTTAATCCTCATTTTTACCCATATCCCTACACACCCTATACCCCACCCCCTATATACATACGCTTTTTCTTTATAAATTATGTTTATTCTTTCCCCTCATTACTTCCCCCACCACTTTCCCACATCTTGATGACACAGTAATAAGTGAAATAAATAGGTCACAGGTATGTAAATGCCTTATCTTTTCTCTGGTATGAGAACCTGCAGATGTAAATGAGTTCTAGAATTTATGATAGATTTTGTGAAAGAGGAAACCCATGCTGATTGTAGCAACAGGGTCCTTAAAGAACAGAAAAGGACCATTGGGAATTAAAGGTGTGCTCCTGAAAATTAAGCAGAGGTGTTTTCCTGGTACTGACTTGGCAAAAGCTGGTGGAAGGGGAATTCCCTGACAATACACAGGAATTTCCATCACCTTCTCCTACAACTTCTGAGAAAAAAAAATGTTCTAACAGTAATTTAGAGTAATTATAACTGAGAATACAATAAACTCTCGATAGAAAAAGACATATGAAAGAGTACAAATGGCACGATAGCAATTAGAAAAAAATGGAAAACTTATCAAATCACTAAATTATTACTTGTTTATTATCTGTCTTCCTATCCGTCTATTTCCCTATGTAAACTTACGTTCCACAGAGCAGAGACCAGGTTTGTGTTTCTCTAAAAACATTAATAGCATTCAAATGCACTATGATTTATGCAATGAAGCCTTTTCTGGAATGGAATTGCTTAAATAAAATTACAGTAAATCATCTATTTGTTGAAGGAACTAAGGTAACTTAAAATCAATTATTTACAAAGTGACTAATGCAGTTTTAATTTAACTGCTTTAAACCTTCTAGTTCCATGTTTTAGATTTCAACTGCGCAGACAAATATGCAAATAGGTAGTCAGAAAGAACACATTTAAAAAGTGCATTTCAAATTAAAGAAATTTCTATACCATGTATCAGATTTTAGTATCATAAACAGTTGAAGTAATTTATGTAACATAATTACAATTGCAAAATTGCTATGTTATGTTATAGAAATGTGGAAGATGATAAAGTTTCAGGAGTTGTACTTAGTGTAATCTTTTCTAAAATACACCTTGCTACACAATATATCTACTAAGAACTCTGTGTCGCAGCCTCTGAAAGTGCTGGTAGCTTGCATTCAAACACACTGAAAGTTTTAAAGTCATTCTTTTCAAAAAATGCTAATCCTACTGAACAATATTTACATACCATGGCTCAGAGAATAGATCTCCACAGAAATTATTGACCCCAAGCCACTGTCTAGACCACAGGAAACCTGGTCAACACCATATGGCACATCACAAGGTTCAGATTCAGAAGTTTCCATGAAGCTGTGGGCAACAGTTAGACATGATGAGTCATGGCCACGTCCTGAACCAGCTCACAGGCTGTGTAGACCTGATGGACTGGACATTATTGTCAAGCCACAGTGCCACCTAAGAGACTTAACGAAGGATTAATCTTTGGCTCAATATAGTATCTGGATTTAGAAGAATCCAGAAAGTTCTGCCAGGCCATGAGAAGTATAAAACTTAGAAACAAACAAATACTTACTTTTTTGCTTGATCCTTTTAGGGTAATCATCAGACAGTGGTGTTGCATAGTGTACTCAGGGAGCAGGTTTAATTTTACTTCATCTTATTTAAGTTACTCAAGTATATCCATTGATGACATATCTTTTGAAATGCTATCAAATGCTCTCTGATAGTACTAGCTCAAGAAAATTAACATTTATTCATTTTATACTCAATAGTTTAAGGCACAAATAACATTTCTCATATTCTTCTTACAAATTTGAAATAAAACTGGCAAATCATTTCTGGCCCAGAAATTGAGATGAAAATCCATCTCAAACTTATGAATCATACCATTTTGCATGGTGGTTAACAAATTAATACTAAAAGATACTTAATAAATATATTGGATAGGTATGGAATATTATTATATTTATTATAATATTATATTACTATTATTATTCAATATTATTGTTAAACTCTGGATGCTGTTGCATTTCCCTTACTACTACCACTAACAATGTTATTGACTAACATTCATATAATACTGATGTGTGTAAATTATAAACTTCACTAATCAACTGTAGTTTTTCTCATAAGATTTTAAACTGTGGAATTTCATTGGAATTCCATATTACTGAAAAGTACTTATACAATTTAAGTTCTTACAAATGTACTAGTAACTTAATGATACTGAAGTTTGTTGGTAAAGTGAGTATCAAATCAAATTTTTATGTATTAAAACAATGTGCTGTTTGGTGCGATATGTGTTACAGCAAACGGATCTGCTGAAACAAGTTGACAAATAGCTTCACAAAGCTTCACTTTAAACTGTAAACTTGTTACATTCAGATACTGTCTGAGGAACATTGAAAATATTTGTAAATACTTAAAGTGGAATTACATCTTAGCCTTACAAGGTATAACGTCATCGCATTTTCATTTACATTTAGCCAATTCCAGGACGAGAGCAGGAAGTGGAGACTGTCAAGAAAGGCCACACCTTCCACGTCGGGAAAGACGTCATGTGCAACTCTGTCCAGAGGAAAAGCACATTTCCTCGGAGCTCTCATTGTAAAAGAAGTTTACAAATGGTAACGAAGAGAGAGAAGAGCTAAAACTTTAAAAAAATACTGTGACAAATGTGCCTGCATACCAAGTAAGCAAAATGAAGAATGGTTTTAACTTATCCCATTCCTTCATTCTGGAAACGAAATAAAATAATTCACTATCATGATTCTGGCTATGTGGTAAGAACATGACATTTGTATCAATCATAAATACTTATAAAACTTTCAACACCGTAGCTCGATCTAAGAACCTTTCGAAAGGCATCTTCTCTTTGTCCCCAAGAGCAGTTGGCTGAATTGCATATGCAAATGAAAAACAGGCTTTAGTTATATACAAAAGAACAGTAATAAAATAACTGAACATGAATTCTTAGTACAGCATAGGCAAGCCAAATAGTAGGTAGTTATTATCCCATTCAGAGGAATCTAAATGGTGAGGACTATGATAGTTATGCAGCATCTAGGACATTTTTTTAATCTATTCCCTAAAAATGTGTGCATATTTTGGTATGTGGACTTTTGCCCAAAGTATAATTAAGGGTAATGCTCAAATGAATGGTTTGCAATAACACCTATCACTCTCCTAGGACGGCTCAAAAAAAAAAAAAAAAAGCTGTGTCTTTGCTTCCTTCAAGCTTCCTTCACTGCATGTTTTTTGTTTGTTTGTTTGTTTGTTTGTTTTTGCTTATTTGTTGAGACAGGGTCTCGTTTTGTAGTTCAGGCTGGCCCTGAGCTCACTATGGAGCCCAGGCAAGCCTCAAACTCAGCAATCCTCCTGCCTCTGCCTCCCGAGTGCTGGGATTACAGGCGTGAGCCACCACGCCCAGCACTGTGGTAGGTGGTACTGATGGCTGGTGGGCGTGAGTCACTACACCCAGCATTGTATGTGGTTACCTGGGATCCAACTCAGGACCTTGCACTTCTGCGGCAGGCTCCGGCTAACACTCCAGCCCATGTGTGTGTGTGTGTGTGTGTGTGTGTGTGTGTGTGTGTGTGTGTGTGTGTGTTTATTGAATTCTTTATTGGTACATTTTACATACAGCTCACAATCATGCACAACACTGGGGAATTTGTACCAGTATATGACACAAGTTAATTCTCATTTTTACCCACATCCCTACCAACCCACTCCCTATACACATGCTCTTTAATTTTCTTTCAAAATCACATTTATTCCTTCCCCTCATTACGTTCCCACACCAGATTCTCTTTGGAAGTACTGACATAATTTTTTGGAAATATATTGCTTGTCTCAGTCAATATTCTCTTCAAGTAATTGCAATTCTTAGATTTTCTTCGAAATACAAGTTCTCACTTTAGCCGTTAGAGTCAAGAGGCCATTAAAAATGAGAAGAAACAATACTGCAATTAACAGCTGTCTGTCTTGTGTTTTTGAAGCTGCAACAAACTGATTTCTGCCCAGTTACTGTTTTGAGAAGTAAATTGGGAACATGACATTGCATGTTTTTGAACGGTATGATGTTATCTATAATTTCATAATAGTTCTAAAACTGATGCTTTATGTTTTGCACAAAATTTACCCCATCCAGTGAAGGCAGAGTAACTAGTCCAGTGTGTTATTGTACCACCAATTGAATTATAGGCAATGGGTTCTTGTTTTTAGTAAAGCAATCTCTGATTTCATGAAATTTGTGGATAAAATCATCCCTAAAGCATCAAACACAATTAAACTACCCAGAAAACCAACTAATCTCTTAGTACTATAGATGCTAGGTGCTGAATATTATAGATAGGTCAGTAATATCAATAGAACTCGTAATTTAAGTTTAAAAGTTTTCAGTGGCCAACTGATATTTATTGAGTTCACCAATAATACAATGTACTTGTGAAGTTAAGATTAGTTTATAAATTATTTTATGAGAAAAATTATAATTAGATTATAAATTTAGGAGTAAATTATGTGTGATAAATTTGTACACGATAAAAACAGTGTACTAAAAACTGTAATGCTGTCGATTACACTGGCACAAAAATTTTGGTTGTAATTCACACGCTGCAAATACAATGATAATAAAAAGGAACAAAGCTTTTAAATTTCAAGATTTTATTTCAAATTTATGAACATTTTTCATATTCTCATAGAATTTATTAGGTCTAAAAGGAATCTTGCAGCCAAGTATCTGTTTGCATATTGCTACTGTTCTGCGATTAGCTTTCCTTGAGCCTTACTGAATTGGGCCTTTTATCACTTTTCACTAGTATTCAAAATCCCAGGATTGTTATCAGTGCACTCAGCCATCAGGCAAAGCGTGGGCAACAAAAGGTGTGAAGAATGGCAGACTGCCCTAGACCCCGGGGTGGGACATGTACAGTCCTGTGGGTGGGAGGCAGCAGGTGCTCCTGGATGAACATGCTGGAGATCAGAATTCTATCCACCATTTTGGGATGCTTGTTTGTTTGTTTTTTTTGTTTCTTTTTTGAGGTCATGGACAAATGATTTCTTTGACTTTTCGGTCAAAGAAAAAACTTTGATTTTTCTATCAGTTCTCAAATCCAGCTTCTGTTTTCCAAATATTTCTTAATTTTCCAGCAATTAAGAAATGATTGCCCAGAAACCTGAGTTTGAAAGCTTGCTTATACTTTGTCTGGAAGGCCAGGAAAATGGTCTGGAAGACTAGAAATAGCAATAGAGGGAAGGTCCAAAGACAGCACGACTATATTTTATTGAGCTACTTGTCATTAGGACTTGAGTATCCTGAGAAGCTGAGATTCTCCAAACTCTTCTTCACCATTTCCCAGCAGACCAAGGCCCTCTGTATGGTGCTAATATGCTTGTACTTGTCTGAGGCAGAATTTAGGGCAATGGTTACCGAATCAATTGTTCACTTCATCTAACTTGCCACGTAATTCTGGATCCCATTATAAATAATATTCTTTCAGAAGCCTTCAAAAGCATAGGACATCTATTTATGCTCCCTCTTGTACACCTCAGAATAATAGTGCATTTCTCCCATTTTTCTCTTCCTTTGCCAGAGCTTATCAATATCATCAGTCTTTAAAATTATGCTTAGCACCTCCATTTCTTTATCATAATAGTGTCCTTTCTAATTATTTGGGGTTTGTTTGCTCTTCTCCTTACGCTAGGTTTAAACTTTATTGGAGATAGTTACATTACTTCTTATATATTCTTTTTATAGAATTGTAAATCTAGTTTGTAAATATTTAACTTGTTCACCAAATTCGGTATAAAACGTGTTGAATTATATTTTACGTTTCTCCTTTCATCCTCAGCTTTCATTCCTCCTACCTACTTTCCCTACCTTTTCTTATCTCAAAGTATTTTCTTGCATTTGTATTGAAATGTTACTTTTGACTTTAAGCTAAACCTTTTTCATGATTGACAGGGATTTCAGGGTTCAAACGTAACTCTTTAGTTGGTCGTGCGTTACATTGCTTCAAGTGTACACATATTACAAATGTGCAAGCCACAGGACTTCACCCTCCTAAATTAAACAGTGAATAGAAAAGAATGGATTTAGAAGTCACTGGACAGTATTTACATCCTGGGCCTCAAGTGAAAGGGGGTGGTGTCTAGGTGGGAGGTGGAGGTAGGGGCAAGGCCTGAACAGCTGCACCCGCAAAGCCAACTCCAAGGAGAGTGAGTGAGCTGCTCTAGGACTTATTTCACCCTCATTGAAGGAGGACGTTTTCTTCTCCAGGTAGAATTATTGGTTGATACTTGTGTATTGTTTACAGCACGCGAAGGATGTTTTTGCATGGATTCTGATGTCAGATCTTAATGGATATCTCTTTGCACTATGCTGATTTTCTCCTGTTTGCAAGATGTTCTCTGTCTCATCAGCTTTTAATCTTTGATTGTGATGTGTCTCATGTTCTTTTATTTTCTTTTAAAACTGATATTCACTAAGCACCGTATTTCTACTAATGTATATTAATCATTAAATTTGGGAAATACTAAACCCTATTTGTTAACATTTTCTTTATTCTCTTGTTGTGTTATGACACTTACACATATGTTGGACTATCTAAGATCATTTAACACATTTTCATGCATCTGTTCTTTATAAAATTATTTTTCTCTTCATCTTTAATTTTAGATAAATTTTTTTTTTTTTTTTGCTTTTTGGAGACAGGGTCTTGCTTTGTAGTTCAGGCTGGCCCTGAGCTCACTATGGTGCCCAGGCAAGACACCACGAACTCAGCAATCCTCCTATCTCTGCCTCCCGAGTGCTGGGATTACAGGCGTGAGCCACCACGCCCAGCATTATATGTGGTAACCGGGGATCGAACTCAGGTCCTTATGCTTACGAGGCAGGTGCCGGAACCACTGAGCTAACCCTCCGGCCCAATTTTAGATAAATTTTATTGATTTGTGATTGTTAATTACTTTTCATTTTGATATTGATTTGGGTATTATGTACATCCAAGAAAAATATCTGTAGTTCAGAAGTTTATTTTTCAGTTCTAGAATTAGCAAATAGTTCTTTGCTATCATTTTCATTTCTTCCTTTGGCACACTTCTGACAGAACCAGTCTCCAGGATGACGAACAGGACCAGCATAAAATGAAAAATGAACTTGGAGACAAAATTTTAAAAATATTTATTTCAGGGCCGGAGGGTTAGCTCAGTGGTTCCGGCGCCTGCCTCGCAAGCGCAAGGACCTGAGTTCGATCCCCGGTAACCACATATAACGCTGGGCGTGGAGACACGCCCACCAACAATCAACACCGCATACCACAATGCCGGACGTGGTGGCTCACGCCTGTAATCCCAGCACTCGGGAGGCAGAGACAGGATTGCTGAGTTCATGGCGGCTTGCCTGGGCACCACAGTGAGCTCGGGGCCAGCCTGAACTACAAAGCGAGAC
>PVIC010046296.1:0-14286 GCA_004025085.1 Thryonomys swinderianus
AAAAAAAAAAAAAAAAAAAAAAGAAAGCAAAAAGGCATAGGTAAACTAAAATGGTCAGAGACTCTGCTAAATAAGAGTAATGCATGGGAGTGAGCCCTAGATATAACAGTTATCAAAATATTACATAAAGGTATGATGTCAAAATAAATTTGATTATAATGCAAAAAGAGATAGGCAGTTCAGCAGGACAAAATAATAGTTAAAATACACTGTTGGATCTTAACCTGTACCAAAGTTTGCATTTAAAACCACCAGGACAAAGTTAAAAATTATGTGGTGCTAAGACAAATGTTCAACTGTCTTAAGAATAACTATGTCCTTGCTTAACTCCATTCAACACCCAAAACTCATCAAATATTTAAATTTTACAGCATAATTATTGAAAAGGGAAACATGAGGTTTGAAAAAAGAAGCATCAGAATGGAAAGTATGTTTTATAAACTAAACAGCAAAACAGATACCATCCAAGTACAAATTGATAAATTTACAACAAAAGTAACTTTCAAGGTAGAACTCTTCATAGACATACACACAGACATACACACACCCCCCAAAACCAATATCTGTCTTTAAAATTCAATTAATTTGAATTAATTCAAATTAACAAAGCAATTAGAAAAATGATAATTACCTAAAATGACATTAGACCCTTCATAGAAAAAAGCATTTAAAAATAAAACCTAGAATAAAACAGGTTACATATACTATAAAATGCAAACAAAGTATAATATTTTCCACTTAACATACTAACAAAAATCAGAGGCAGACAATTATTTTGGCAAATTGTGGGGAAATGGACACTGCATTACACTGTTGAAAGGAATGTAAATTAGTAAAACCAAAGAACAGAAATTTGATCTTTTAAAGAATGTACAAATATACTAACCCAGCAAAATCCACCTTAGGGATATCCTTTTAATATCTATTTGCTTATAGATACTAAATAATATATACAAAGATCATCATCTCATTTTTATTTCAAAGGATAAAAACATTTACATACCTTAATAAGCGACTGATTGAGTTAACTGTAGTACAGACCTAGAAGATAAAACTGCAGACAGGACACCCAAAAGAGACTGTTCTTTATTTTCTGGTTTTTATATATTTCATTTTCTAGACTGAGATGGCCTCAAGAGAATCACTTTTTTTTTTTTTTCTGAGACAGGGTCTTGCTTTGTAGTTCAGGCTGGCCCTGAGCTCACTATGTAGCCCAGGCAAGCCTCAAACTCAGCAATCCTCCTGCCTCTGCCTCCCGAGTGCTGGGATTACAAGCATGAGCCACCATGCTTGGCACTGTGGTATGTGGTATTGATTGCTGGTGGGCCACACCCAACATTGTATGTGGTTACCAGGATCAAACTCAGGACCTTGCACTTGCGACGCAGGCGCCGGAACCACTGAGCTAAATCTCTGGCCCAAGAGAATCACATTTTTGAAGAATTTGTAAAATTCTGTTAGTTCTCAATAGTTAGACTACCCAAGTATCTGTCAACAGTTAATCAAAAACTTAATAAAAATTGTATCCCACTTAATCTTTTAGTAATCTTTACTTTCATATTTTAAAAATTCTCATCTTTAGAATTCCTCAGTGACTTCAGCTTCCTAGAAACATTTTCTACTACATACTATTACTGCATTCCACAAATTATCAAAGATGAAATTTGAATTGAAAATAATTTTCATTGTTTTCTTCAATCCATATTCAGAAGTGTGTTTTAAAAGTATACATCAAAAATATAAAAGTATAGTTCCAAATATATGGAGAGAAGTCTAGTATTTGCTTAGTTTTGCTTGATAGTTTGAGGGTAAATAATTTTTTAGACTTAATAAAAACGCTTTGTAACTTGGTTAGTTATTATCAGATTTTTTAAAGTGGTAATGGGGATTAAACACAGGTCTCTTGCACTGATCTACATCCTGTACCTTTTTTTTAAGTAGCAATTTCACTAAATTGCTCAACTGAACAGGCTGGACTTGAATTTGCAATCTTGCCTGAGCCTTCCAGAGTGCTGGAATTATACCACATTACATCAGTTTTTAAAACAGTACTTATTCAATAGTTCTTGTTTTCTTCATTCTTGACAGAGATGTGCTAGATCTTCTTCTGCAGATCTCCCTTTTGTTCATAATTCTTTTATCCTTTGCTTCATATTCATGGAAGCCATATTACTGGTTACATACATAGAGATTACTCATAATCAGATCCTGCTAGTGAAGTGAAACTGGATATTAAGATGCCTATTTTTTTGTTGGTAAATGGTCTGTTTTGTTTTTTGTTTTCATCCTTTAAATCTTTTCACAGGAGGATCCTTTGGTTAAGATTTCAACAGCATACTTTCATTCTGTCCATGAATTTTGATGCTCCTGAAGCTTTATTTTCTTACCCTTCTATGTAATCTCCTTTTAACCTATTTTATATTCATTTTCTTGATTGCCTTCAAATTTTGACTGATCTTTGATAATTTTTTGGAGTTACCCTCATGAAAGAAACAAGTACATCATATATATTTTGTGATGTTATGATTACCCATATTTTGTCAAAGATTATTTAATTTTGTAGAAAGAATTGACAGAGTGGAAATAATAAGTTACATGAATTTCTTCAAAATTTCCATGGTAAATATTACTTCATCATTCTTTCTACAGACTTTGAGGGCACTGAGAACTGAAGCAAAGGCCTTCATACTGAGATACATTCTTAGTCCTGTTTTATTATTTAGACACAGTTTCTCAATAAATTACCAAGTTGCCCAAGCAGGGGTTGAACTTGTAATCTTCCTGGTTCAGAAAAATGCTAAAAAATGATTCATGTTGTAGGTAAGTTTTTCTATATTCAGAAGGTCCAAATTGTTGTCCTCTACATGTTATTCTGTATAGTTATAATCAAATAAAAACTCTTAAGGGATAATTTATTAATATTTTATCTTTCCCTTATAAGTTCTAATACTAAGTTGATTTATATACCAAAGAAATTTATGGTCATGGAGTTTTCATCTCTTACAAACTGTTTGCTGTTCCATAAAGTGTAGCTAAAAAAACAAGAGCTTTCTATGTGAATGATATTATAAATTACATACTATTGGCTATAATAGTATGAGAGAAGGTCTTTATACATACCTGACTTTTATAAGGCTTTTACTCAGTATGGATTCTGTTATACAAACAGCTATGGATGGTGCTATGGATACTATGGATGGTGATACAGGTCTATAATATGAATATTCTGGGAAGCTGAGACAAAAGGATCATAATTCAAGTCCAGCCTGGGGAAATCAGTGATTTATTGAGATGATAACTCTAAATAAAAAACAATGGTTAAGTACCAGGAAAAAAAAACCGAGAGGGATAAATAAAACTTCTTCCTTCTTTTTGATATTTCTAACATTTTATCCAATATATATTGGGTAATGTTGAGTAATGACTATTACATAAATAAAATACTCAAATACATGGCACTTCTCACCTCATGTGTGTATTCTCTGGTGCTTTTTTGCCTGTGAAAGACAAGTAAAGGCCTTCCCACATTCCTTACATTCATAGGGTTTCTCACCAGTGTGAATTCTTTGATGTTGAGTAAGATGTGCCCTCTGCCTAAAGGCTTTATTACATTCTTGACATACAAAGGGCTTCTCACCAGTGTGAATCCTCTGGTGCTGAATAAGAGTTGAACAATCAATAAAGGACTTCTTACATTCTTTACATTCATAGGGTTTCTCACCTGTGTGAATTCTCTGATGTCTACTAAAGTAGGAAACACAAGAAAAGGCCTTTCCACATTCCTTACATTTATATGGTTTCTCACCAGTATGAATTCTTTCATGTTGAATAAGATGTGCTCTCTGTCTAAAAGCTTTTCCACATTCCTGACATTCATAGGGTTTCTCATTAGTATGAGTTCTCTGGTGTTGAACAAAGGTTGAATAACAGAGAAAAGCCTTCTCACACTCTTTACATTCATAGGGTTTTTCGCCAGTGTGAATTTTCTGATGTTTATTCAAGTTTGAGAGCCAAGTAAAGGACTTTCCACATTCCTTACATTCATAGGGTTTCACACCAGTATGAATTCTCTGATGCTGATTAAGAGTTGAGCAATTATTAAAGACTTTCCCACATACTTGACACTCATAGGGTTTCTCACCTCTGTGAATTCTCTGATGTCTGTTACAATCAGAAAAACAAGTAAAGGTCTTCCCACAGTCATAACATTCATAGGGTTTCTCACCAGTGTGAGTTCTCTGATGTCTAGTTAGATGTGCACTTTGCCTAAATGTCTTTTTACATACCTGACATTCATAGGGCTTCTCATTAGTATGTGTTCTTTGATGCTGAAAAAATGTTGAACCAGATATAAATGCTTTTCCACACTGATCACATTGATATGGTTTTTCACCAGTGTGAATTCTTTGGTGTCGAATAAGAGTTGAACAATTATTAAAGGCCTTCCCACATTCTTTACATTCATAGGGTTTCTCACCAGTGTGAACTCGTTGATGTCTGTTAAAGTCAGAAACACAAGTAAAGCCCTTCCCACATATAGCACATTCATATGGTTTCTCACCACTATGAATTTTTTGATGTCTACTTAGATGTGCACTTTGTCGGAAAGTCTTTTTACATTCCTGACATTCATAGGGTTTCTCATTTGTATGGGTTCTCTGATGTTGAGTAAGTGTCGAACAATTATTAAATGCCTTGCCGCATTCCTTACATTCAAAGGGCCTCTCACCTGTGTGAATTCTTTGATGTTGAGTAAGAGTTGAACGACTATTAAATGCTTTCCCACATTCTGCACATTCATAAGGTCTCTCACCAGTGTGAATTTTATGATGTCTATTAAAGTCAGAAAGAGAAGCAAATGCCTTCCAGCACTGTGTGCATTTGTATGGTTTCTGATCAGTATGAATTTTTTGATGTCGAGTAAGGTGTGCACTCCGTCTAAAACTCTTTCCACATTCTAGACATTCATAGGGTTTCACACTAGAGTGAGTTCTCCTGTGTTGAATGAGTGTTGAACAACAGATGAAAGCTTTGCCACATTCTTTGCATTCATATGGTTTCTCACCAGTGTGAATTCGATTATGTTGAGTAAGGAGGGCACGCTTTCTAAAGCTCTTTCCACATATCTGACATTCATAGGGTTTGTTATAATCTATTTGATATTGAGTGAGTTGGAAGTCATACGCAAATTCTCTGCCACATTCCTTAAATTCAACACATTTCTTTCTGGGAAGACTTTGCTGATGTTCCATCTGATTTGTGTAAAACATGAAGGCCTTCTCACACATTTCGTTAAGTTTGTTGCTAGAATGAATTCCTATCTGTTGAGTGAGGTTTTCAAAATTTTTCTGTTCATAGTGTTCATTTACAGACTGAATTATTTCACTTGGAACGAATGAAGTAGGCTGAATTATTTCACTTGGAACCAGTGATGTAGGCTGAGTTATTTCACTTGGAACCACTGATGCAGGCTCAGTTATTTCAATTGGGGCCAGTGAAGTAGGCTGAATGAATTCAACTGACAGTTTTTCAAATGGCACTGTCATATACTGGAAACATTCCTCTTTAGATTCCACTTCTTTTTCAAAGTGCCCTTGCAAATCAGTTCCAGAACAAGATTCCCCCTCAAGGCAAGAGGATCTTGTGGTTCTGTTCCTTATTTCCCATTTTAATGATCCTGTTTCAAAAATACCATTCTTTAGAGCTAACTCCTTAGTTTCATACCAAGACAGCAAATCTGAAAGAAAATAAATATATTTTCCTATTTTAGGAGAAATGAAACATCTACATTAAAAATAAATAGAAAACTAATATTCTTTTTTTTTTTTTTTTTTTGAGACAGGGTCTTGCTTTATAGTTCAGGCTGGCCCTGAGCTCACTATGGTGCCCAGGCAAGCCGCCGCGAACTCAGCAATCCTCCTGTTCCTGCCTCCCGAGTGCTGGGATTACAGGCATGAGCCACCACATTTGGCATTGTGGCATGCGGTGTTGATTGTTGGTGGGCGTGTCTCCATGCCCAGCATTATATGTGGTTACCAGGGATCAAACTCAGGACCTTGCGCTTGCGAGGCAGGCGCCGGAACCACTGAGCTAACCCTCCGGCCCGAAAACTAATATTCTTAAGAAGTAAATTCCTTAACTTTCAAAAATTATTATTACTTTGGAAAAAACAGAATGACTATATTAATGTCAAAAACACTTCAAGGTGGGCCAGAGATTTAGCTCAGTGGTTTCGGCGCCTGCATCGCAAGCGCAAGGTACTGAGTTCAATACAAGTAACCACATACAGTGTTGGGCATGGTGACTCACACCAACCAGCAATCAATACCACATACCACAGTGCCAGGCGTGGTGGCTCACGCCTGTCATCCCAGCACTTGGGAGGCAGAGACAGGAGGATTGCTGAGTTTGAGGCTTGCCTGGGCTACATAGTGAGCTCAGGGCCAGCCTGAACTACAAAGCAAGACCCTGTCTCAAAAAAAGAAAAAGTCGTAAAAACAGAAGAGGACTTCTTTTTTCAAGTAAATGGCATCAGTGAAAAATTGTAAGAAGATTGGTGTGGTGGCACATTCCTGTAATCCCAGTACTCAAGAGGCTGAAGCAGGAGGACTGCTATGAGTTAAAGGCCAGCCTAAACTACATAATCAGATCCTGTCTCAAAAAAAAGCTGTAAGAGAGCTGGGGATTTAACTCAAGTGGTACTGTGCCTATAGTGGAAGCACAAGGACCTGAGTTCAATCCCTGATAGGGCAAAAAAAAAAATTATAAGAAACATCACATCCTACTGAAATACTCCCAGACATGATGACCCATGCCTGTAATCTCACAACTCTTGAGGCTAGAATTACACATTCAAGCCCAGCCTGGGCAACTTAGTGATTTACAAGACCTGTCTTAAAACAGGTCTGGGGATATCAATCAGTGTCAAGACCCTGGGTTCACTCCCTAGTACTATAAAATGAGAATAACAATAATAAAATATTGAAGACTTTCTATCTTACATCAGAAGCAACGGGAGTGATCAATTATTTTAATTATGGTGATAATCTCATAAGCATATGTATGCATCAAAGGATACACTTTAATGTATCTACTTAATTTCATGCCAACTAAGTTCAAAATATCTGCTTAAAAAAAAAAGTTGTTCATCAGGCATGAAGACACATGTCTATAACCCCAGTACTTGGGAGGCTGAGGCAGGAGGAACCCCAAGTTCAAGGTCATCCTCCTCTATATGGCAAATTCAAAACCACTACTTAGTTGGAGGCACTACCTCAGGGGAAAAAATGTTGTTTCTCCTAAAAAATACTGATGTTCTCCCACTTCTCAATCTATTTCTTCCCAGAATTTGGGCTTTTGAGTACACTTTTCCATACAATATTTCAAAGGAATACACCAGCAATCTTATTAGTTTGGCCTTCCCCATTTGTTCCCCACCTCTTTATATTCTGGTCGCTCCCCACCCTTTTCCTCACCTGGATACCATCCTGCTTTTCCAGTCACCCAGGGTTCTTTCCCTTGTTCCAATAGGGATATTACTGATGGCTTAGAAGTGGTAAATCCTGTTCAAAGAAGTAAGATTAAAAATCAATATATAAATGAAAAAAACTTCTGACTTAGAAATAGTTTAACCTAAAACAGACTGAGGATTCTCAGAAGATGAAAACAAAGCATCAGTACTTGACTGTCAATCCTGTTACATGCAAGAATTACAGCTGAAAACTCAAGGAGAGTTTCATAATAAAGAGTGTATTTATAAAATATCAAAGTACTTCACAACAGACTACTTACTGACTACAAAGGTAAAAGCAGGAGCTTTACAATGCAGAATGTTAGAGAATGCCACTTTAAGCAACTGATCAAAATTAGGATTATTGCCGGGCATGGTGGCTCACGCCTGTAATCCCAGCACTCAGGAGGCAGAGGCAGGAGGATTGCTGAGTTCGAGGCTTGCCTGGACTACGTAGTGAGCTCAGAGCCAGCCTGAACTACAAAGCAAGACCCTGTCTCAAAAAAAAAAAAAAAAAATTAGGATTACCAATGAGAAGATATATAGAGTTCATTACCTCTTCACATGAAGGACTGAAAAAAGCATATCATCATTTCTTCTTGTTGTTGCCTTTTTTCTTTTTTTGGCACCAGGGATCGAACTCTGGACTTGCGCTTATGAGGCAGGTGCAAGAACCACTGAGCTAAATCCTGGCCCTGTATATCATCATTTCTGTGGTAATCTTGTGTAAAACACATAACCTTAATCTAATCATTAAAAAGCCAGTAAATTCTATATAACAACAGGGTGGCACAATTCAAAATATCAAGGTCAGGAATAAAAAAAGTAAATGTCCAAGATTAGAGGCCTACAGTCAAAACTAATTACACTGTGCAGTGCTGGATTAGTATAAATGCACTGCTAGGATAATGACTGACCTTTAAAACAAAGTGTATAGATAATTCCATAAAATTTGATCAATGTTCATTTTCTGGTTCAGATGACTATATTATGCTAATGTAAATTGTTAGCATTGTAAAAATCTGGCTGCATTCTGTGTAGTTTTAATTCTTAGTGTCATTTTAAAATAGTTTTTTAAAAATGAGATTCAGAAGGCCAGGCATGGTGATGCATCCCTTTAATCCCAGCACTCAGGAGGCTGAGGCAGGAGAATTACCATAAATTTGAGTGCAGTCTGGGCTACACAGAGAGTTTAAGAACAGCTGGAAGTACACTGCAAAAAATGGATTCAGATAAACTTTTATACATGAGGATAATAAAGAATGGGAATATAGCCTTATTAATCTAGCATAAGGAGTGCAAGGAACAATGAAAACCCCTCCCCCAAGAAAAATGATGAAAAATTGTGACGTTTAAATACACATAGGCTCTACTTAGTTATGCTGGGAAGAAAAATAAGGTTTAAGACTAAACAATGGTTCTTCCTGTGAAATTCTTTCACATTAAATACCAAACTTCTGAATTATAGTTTTCAAATATAGACCAGGATAAGAGTTTTCCTAAATTTTAGATGAATCATCATCTCCTAATCTTACAGGTTGTTTTCTATGTCCCTGTGTTACTGGATGAAGGTCCTAGGGACTTTCATTCCAGGTCTTGGGGTCCTAAGAGACAGAGAAGAAAGCAAGGGTATAGATTTACTGAAGCAAGAGTAGGATGGTAATGAAGGCTCACAACAACCTGAGAATAAAGGGAAAGGGGCCTTTAATATCCAAAATACCTGCACTGGCCCCTACCTCATATAAATATAGCATCGGACAATTGTCCTATGCAAAAAACTCACTTGCCAGGCCGGAGGGTTAGCTCTGTGGTTCCAGTGCCTGCCTCGCAAGCACAAGCAAGGTCCTGAGTTCGATCCCCGGTAACCACATACAATGCTGGGCATGGAGACTCACGCCCACCAGCAATCAATACCGCATACCACAGTGCATGGCAGGGTGGCTCACGCTTGTAATCCCAGCACTTTGGGAGGCAGAGACAGGAGGATTGCTGAGTTCGAGGCTTGCCTGGACTACATAGTGAGCTCAGAGCCAGCCTGAACTACAAAGTGAGACCCTGTCTCAAAAAAAAAAAAAAAAAAAAAGGAGTAGGAACGTTTTTTTCTGACTGGTCCTGTGAACTATATTCAGGAGGAGCCATAAGCCTAGAATAACTTTGGACCTCATGTTCTGCTCGTGTCTTCTCTTTTTGGACAATGTCTTGCTCAACTACTTAGCCATGGGTTTTCTGCCACATTCAGCCAAGTTGGTTGTCTAGTGTGCCTCAGTCCTAATCTCCTACCTCACCTCAACCAGAATCTACCTTAACAATAAAGAAGAAAAGTCAATTACACAAAGTTCAGGGGCACTGTGAAGGTGAAGGAAGAAGAGCAAACAAAGTGTCTGACAGAGGCATGCTACTCCAATGAAACAAGCTCAAACTAATCTTTTGGAACAAAGAACAGAAATGTACATAGGTAAGTACAATTTAAAAATATAAAAACAGGGTTGGAGATTTAGCTCACTGGTTCTACTGCCTGCCTAGCAAGCGCAAGGTCCCTGGTTCGATCCAGTAACCACATACAATGATATGATATTGGGCCTGGTGACTCATGCCCACCAGCAATCAGTACACACCCCACAATGCTGGGTGTGGTGGCTCACCCCTGTAATCCCAGCACTCAGGAGGCAGAGGCAGAAGGATTGCTGAGTTCAAGGTTTGCCTGGGCTACACAGTGAGCTCAGGGCCTGCCTGAACTACAAAGCAAGACCCTGTCTCAAAAAGAAGAAAAAAAAATACAGTGAAGTTTAAATTTTAAAAATTATTATAGTAAAAGACATTGCTATTAATACTTCTCAAAATATTCCCCCTCACTTCAAATACACCCAAGAATTCTCAATGGAGAATTACAGAGAATTACAGGGAACAGATGAACTTACCCAGTGATATAAAGGTGTTGTAGTTCTCCAACATCACATCTCTGTATAAGTTTCTTTGAGAAGCATCCAAGCATTCCCACTCTTCCTTAGAGAAATCTATAGCCACATCCTCAAACATCATCAATCCCTGAAAGGAAAATTCCATATATACTAGTTTAACATTTTTTTTTTTTGCAGTATCACTGTTCAAACTTGGGCCCTTGTGCTTCCAAGGTAGGCACGGTATTACTTGAGCTAAATCAGCGGTCCTAACATATATAACAGCAAAGAATGGACCAGGGATTTAGCTCAGTGGTTCTGGCATCTGCCTGGCAAATGTGAGGTCCTGAGTTCAATCCCCAGTAAACCACATACAACAATACTGGGTGTGGTGACTCACACAACCAGCAATCAGTACCACATACCACAGTGCCAGGCATAGTGGCTCACACCTGTAATCCCAGCACTTGGGAGGCAGAGGCAGGAGGATTGCTGAGTTCAAGGCTGACCCGGGCTACATAGTGAGCTCAGGGCCAACCAGAACTATAAAGCAAGACCCTGTCTCAAAAAAAAAAAAAAAAAAAAAAAAAAAAAAAAAAAAAAAAAAAAAAAAAAAAAAAAAAAAAAAAAAAAAAGAAATTAGTGAGATTTAAAAGAGAATAGGAAAGACAAACAAGATACTAAGAGAGAGAGAGAGAGGAGACCATCAAGGTCTATGGAACTGCAAGGGACAAAGAACAGGTCTCTAAACAAAATACCTAGAGGAAGTGAATGTAAAGGAAGGAGCTTGCTTTCTGGACATCAAAGATCTATCAGCAACCAGGAACATCCTTGCTTTCTGTCACATTCACCTATACGAAAAAACTGTATTAAAAAACCAATGGATATAGAATCTCTGCCTCACAAGTCGGGAGTTTTCCTTTTCTTATTTCTATTAAACATACCCTTGGCCATTCCCCATTGCTTGCTGAGTGCTATTTTGTAAACTTCAAACTTCATGGCCCCCAAAACAAAGTCCTAGAACACAGCATAGGAAGGATCTGGTTAATTACCATGTTGATTATCATTCTCAAATAGCGGTTAGATAGAGAAGTGGTACAGGAGACTGAAGGGCTGTCTTACATGCCTTCATGAGTGTGTGCTCACACTGAAGATGAGGGAAACCAAGGCAAAGTCCCTGCTAGCTAGATCCCTTCAGTTCCCTTGAGGACAGGGGAAGAGCTCTGGGGAAGAACGCCAACACTGATGCATAAATCTCCACATCACCTCAACTCTTCTCTTTCCCACCTGACACAGTGGTCCTGGAACCAAACAAATAACTCCAAGTGATGGTGGTATAACTTTACCTGTAAACCTGTAAGGCAGAATTCTCAACATCTTTAGAGGATGGATTATCTTTTCAGACTGTCTGGCAAAACAGGAGGGATGACAGTGAGCACAGGTATAATGCCTAAAGGTCCAGGCACCTAAGCAACCTTAGCTGGTATGAATGAGAATGGAATAAGGGGTCAACTCTTATACACTCATTTTGATGCCAACAATCTGGCTGAAGCTCATTTCTAAACGTGGAAAAGTCTGGTAAAAACAAAGAAGGAGGTACAACAGTTGATAGTAAAGGAATGAATAAAGATGTAGGTTATCCAAGTGGGAAATCCAGTGTTACATTGGTGCCGTGAGAGAGGCTCAGAGCAAGAGAATGAAATTGTCTCAGCACATTATTATTAGGAATGAATTTGAGGGAATTACTGTCTCCTGGACAATCAGAGCATGTAGCATAAACACTAGTAAACTCATTTACTCGATGACTATAAACCTAGATGATGAGATACACAGAAAGATCTCTGGTTCTAATGGACAAAATAAATCTGTAGCAAGCCCAACATACCACACTATGCTGCACACATATACACATTTAAAATTTTAGAGTTGGGCAAGGTGACTCATGCCTATTATCTCAGCACTCAGGAGGCAGAGACAGAAGGATTGCTGCTGAGTTTGAGGCCAGCCTCGGCTACATAGTGAGTTTAGGGCCAGCCTAAACTACAAGGCAAGATCCTTTCTCAAAAAATCAATAAATTAAATTAAAATTTTGTACACGGAAGGCAATTAAACATAAAAAGAAAATAAGTTTCTGATTAAAATAAAGTAGTGGGCATCCTATAACAGGGGCTCAATTCCCCAACAGGAACTAAGCATACACCCCTTCTATAGTAAAAAATTTCTCAAGGGATTTATAGTTTAGTAATTATAACAAATATACAGTTGAGAGCCATTAATCCATCCAGTTTACAGAAAAGAAAATTGAGAGAATTTAAATTTCTCAACTATACACAGACATTAAGAATCCCATGTCATGAGCCAGAGGGTTAGCTCAGTGGTTCCGGCGCCTGCCTCACAAGCGCAAGGTCCTGAGTTCGATCCCCAGTGACCACATACAATGCTGGGCATGGGGACTCACGCCCACCAGTAGTCAATGCCACATGCCACAGTGCCAGGTGTGGTGGCTCACGCCTGTGGTCCCAGCACTCGGGAGGCAGAGGCAGGAGGACTGCTGTGAGTTTGAGGTTATTGGGCTACATAGTGAATTCAGGGCCAGCCTAAACTACAAAGTGAAACCCTGTCTCAAAAAAAAACTAAAATAAAAAAGAATCCCACATCCTACAAGATGCTTGAGTCAAAAAAAAAGGAAGGCATACTGCCTTTTGTATCCAAACAGATTTGTGAAATAAAGTCATGCTAGTAAATCTTAGGTGGGACTTGGTTATTCTTATGGTTTGATCTGAAATGTTCTTCAAAACGCTCAACTGTTTAGAAGGTGATTGGATAATTTGACTTGGTGTTAGCAGGTGATTCTTTTGGGTTTTTTTGAGACAAGATCTCTCTCACTTTGTAGTTCAGACTGGCCCTAAACTCTCTAGGTAGCCCAGACTAGCCTCAAATTCTCGGTAATCCTCCTGCCTCTCCCTCTCGAGTGCTGGGATTACAAACATGAGCCACCATGCCCAGCCTTGTAATATGTGGTACTGGGGATTGAACTGGGGACCTTGAGCTTGCCAGGAAGACACCAGAACCACTGAGCTAAATCCCCAGCCCAAGGATTCTTGTAGGAGGTGCTCTCAAAGTTACATTTCCATCCCAGATCTTCCCTTTTCTCTCTCTCTCCTGGTCACCATGATATAAACAGCTTTCCTCCCCACACCATGCTCTTTCTGCCCAGAAGGCAGTTTATGACCATAAAGTGTCAAAGTAAACCTCCTCTCTTTTAAGCTTCAGGAGTCCAGTATTTTGCCCCAGCAATAAGAAAAGTGACTAAGACAAATATTGGTACCAAAAATGGAGCCACAGCCATGACTGTATCTGACGTTGTTGGTTCAAATGCCTTTAGAATTGGCTTACAGGAAGAGTTTGGAAAGATTTGGAGATACCAGGTAGAGAATTTCTAAAATGCTCTGAGCCAAAAATAAAAATAAAATAAAATAAAAACCTGTAAGCCAAACCTCACAGGAGAATCTGGTTAGAACTCAGAAGATCAGAATACTACTAGAAATGACGAGGGTCAGGAGGTTCAGGTAGAATACTGGTAGTGGTATTTGCATTTGAGACCTCGTGGTATACTCTCACAGAATTCGTCTCCACTTCATTCATGTCCTGAGACTTGACCAGAGACTGAGTTTAACCACATACCAGTCCAATTATTTAAAAATGGATGACCAACAATTGCATATTTAGCCAGGCATGGTGGCTCACACCTGTCATCCCAGCACTCAGGATGCAGAGACAGGAGGATTGCTGAGTTCGAGGCTTGCCTGGGCTACATAGTGAGCTCAGGGCCAGCCTGAACTACAAAGCGAGACCCTGTCTCAAAAAAAAAAAAACCTG
>PVIC010046297.1:0-14302 GCA_004025085.1 Thryonomys swinderianus
TGCATTTACCCCACTGGGATTAATTTTTATTAAATCCCTTATCCTCAAGTCATAAATTTCTGATTGCTGTATTTCTCATATTTAGCTCCTTTACCTCTGCACATTTCTTGTTCCCTTCTAGTCAAATTTCTAAACAATTAAACTCTCCTAACTGGAAGTCATGGCTCATCATCAGCAATATCCTTAATATTTGCAGCCATTCTTGAAATGTTTCCACCTTCTAACAGAAAATCATTTATAGCAGGAGGACATCCTGTCGAAGGTGGCTTCTTTTCTTCTATAACCCTTGAAGTTTTGGAACTGAAAGGTGTCTTCTTAGCTTCTTTTGCAAATTTCAAGACATTTTTTATTCCTGAAACTAAATAAGGTCATGAACAACTTCTGTATTATTAGATATGATGATCAGATATTCTTAGTGATTGTTTCATGTCTTCTGATATACACTTATAGAACTGCTTAGCCATGTTTATTGCAGAGATCATATACTACTCTTTATAGTGTCATCTTTGTTATGAAGCATAAATCTGCATATTGGTTTATATGCGGACTTTCATCTCTCCCCTAGTGGTCTGCCAATTTTTGCACCCAGAACCACACTGCTTACTTACTGTAGCTTTGAGAGCCACCTCATCATTGACAAAGGATCCAAATATCCTCAATAGAGGCAAGATAGCCTCTTTAAAAATGGTGCTGGAAAAACTGGGCTCTAATCTGCCAAAGACTAAAGATAGACCTATCTTGTTCACCATGCACTAAACTAAAATCAAAGTGGATTAGAGAACTAAACATTAAAACAGAAACATGAAACTTGTTGCAAAATAGGTTAGGTAGAGCTCTTAGGGACATTGGCTTAGGGAAAGACTTTATGAACAAAACCTCTATAGCATAAGAACTAGCAGAAGGAATCAACAAATGGGATCTCATCCTATTAAAAATAAAAAAAAGCTTCTGCACAGCAAAAGAAATTACCACCAGAGTGAAGAGTCAACAGGAAAAATATTTTAGCAACTGGTTCTTTTTTAACTGTTTTTTAGACAAAGAGCTATTATTTAGAATATATAAAGGGCTTAAAAAAATTACCCCCACTCAAATTTAAAGATCCAATTCAAATATGGGCATTGAAAATGAACCAACACTTTTCAGATGAAGAAGTAAAACCAGCTAAGGAACACATGAAGAAATGCTCAACATCAGTGGTCATTTGAGATAAACAGATTAAAATAACACTGAGATTTCATCTCACTCCACAAAGAGTGACTGCTATCTCAAAATTAGCCAGCAACAAGTGTTGGCAAGGCTATGGGGAGAAAGGAACCCTTCTCTACTGTTGGTGGGAAAGCAGGTTTGTACAACCACTATGGAGATCAGTGTGGAGACTTCATCAAAAATTAGGAATTAGAGATCCCATTTGACCTTTCTATCCCCCTGCTAGGGATACACATGAAAGAATTAAAAGATTCATATCATAGCGACATATGTGCACCCATGTTTATAGTAGTTCAGTTTATGATAGCTAAGTCTTGGAAACAATCCAAATACCCATCAACTGGAGACTGGATAAAGAAGATGTGCTTTTTTAAAAAAATAAAATAGAGTATTACTCGTCCATGAAGAATGATAAGTTTGAGTAATTAATATGCAAATGGACGTACCTTGAGGACATATTCATAAGTGAAATAAATAGATCACAGATGTGTAAATACTGTATATTTTCTCTGGTATGAGAAAATGAAAATGTAAATAAGTCCTAGAAGGGCCGGAGGTTTAGCTCAGTGGTTCTGGCGCCTGCCTCGCAAGCGCAAGGTCCTGAGTTCGATCCCCGGTAACCACATAAAATGCTGGGCGTGGAGACACGCCCACCAACAATCAACACCGCATACCACAATGCTGGACGTGGAGGCTCACGCCAGTAATCCCAGCACTCGGGAGGTAGAGACAGGAGGATTGCTGAGTTCACGGTGGCTTGCCTGGGCACAATAGTGAGCTCAGGGCCAGCCTGAACTACAAAGTGAGACCCTGTCTCCAAAAAGAAAAAAAAAAAGTCCTAGAATGTATGATAGTCATTGTGAAATAGAAAATACCCTAAGGGAAAAAGGGAGTGAGGGTAAGTAATGAGGAGAAAAAAATGGTGATGGTAAAATATGCGGGAAACAAACTCATGTATATAAGGAGTCAGAGGTTTATACAGTGGGTAGGGGAAATGGGAAAAAAATGAGAATTAAGTCATGTCATGTACTGGTACAAACTCTCAATGGTGAATGTGATCATGATGTGTACATAAAAAGTACCTATATCGCAATTTAAAAAATAAATACTAACATTTGTGAGAGCAACTCTAAGTTGTTTTCAAGAGACTCTTGGCTATTTCAAATCATTTGCATCCTGTTTAAGTTTTAGAACCAGATGACAATTTTACAGAGAAAGTTTTAGGATTTGGATATTCCATCGAATATATGTAACTATCTTTGGAAACATTGTAGTGTTATGTCTTTCAACCTAGTATCATGTCTATTTCTTTTGTTATTTGTAGCATTTCTTTTTTTTAGTAATTTTATATCTATAAGTTTGGCATTTTTCTACTAGGTTTATTATCACTCTTTAATGTCTTTAAAATTTTTATTTGTTTGCTTTTATTATATAGCATATTTAGTTTTATATATTAGCCTTATATACTATAATTTTACTAAACTTTAGAGCTATTTTGGGTGTTATATATGTTATCACAAAGTGGTAGTCACATTGTAGGCCTTCTAATACTTGTACCTTTTACTTTTCTTGCTTTACTTCACTGACCAAGAAGGTCCTATTTATTCATTGCCTATTCTCTCAAGGAGTCTGTACAAGATTAGCATTCATTTCCCCTTAAGCATTTGGTAGGCTTTCCACTGGAGCCTTCTGGAATACTTCAGCATTACCATACTCTTTACAAGTAGTCTAAACTTTCCAACTTTAGTGAATTGTAAAGACCACTGGGATTGAAAGGACAGGGATTGTTAATTATAATGTTGGCTCTGAATTTGAAGCAACGGTGCCTAATTATTTTGGTGACTGTGTTTCTCCTCTATGGATAGCTTAAAAAGAACCAAGTATTCTAAAGGCTTTGGATATAGTTGAAGATTTTATCTAATGACCAGTATTAATTATGATTTAGTTATCAATTACAAGAATGGAAGGAATTGTGAAGTCACTCAGCTCTGAGAGAGAGGTGGTATTATTGATTCCATTTTATTTTTAAGAAACCAAGGGCAAGAGTACAGCTGTTCAGTGGCTATAAACCAATCGTGAGGGGGTTGGATTGTGATGTGACTTTGTATTCTCATTTGGTCCTTCTTTTATAATTAGTAGGTCAGCTATCTCAAGTTGACCTGCAGTTCACATGAGCACATTTCAGCAGAAGCATCAGACATGAGCTTCCACAGCCCTGGAGCAAAGATAAGTGAGCAGAATCCCACAGAAATATGCATGGAAAGAAGCAGAAGTAGATCTGTAAGACTGACCTTGAAACAATGCCCACAAATTGGATTTATCAACAAACAGTAATCATTCAAGAGAATAGACCACATGTGCAAAAACACAAAGTCAAATCTTCACTTTTTTCTAAATAAAATAATGAGTTTTTGTGTATATATTCTATGCAAATTCTGAAATTGTTTCCTTTCAGTGTTTTAAGAGTCCTCACTAAGAATCAGAGAACTTTAAAACTAACTTATAGAAAAAAATATCAGCACATTGAAAATATAATTCCTTGCTCAGAAAAGTAGCCTTGTAGGAGGATTGGACAAAAAGCTAACAATATAGAAATTGAGCTTTTTCCTTTGCTAGACAATCAATAATTTAAAGGACTTTAAGTATTGCACACAATACCCAAGAAAGCTTAAATGAAATATTTTAATTTTTCAACTTTTAAAAGTAAAATCATACCTTGACAAATTTTACAGCCGGATAAATATAAACCTTTGTATTTTCTTACTTATTTATACTTCAGCAGTTTTTCCCCTTTGAAACTTATCCAAGATAATTATTTTTATTTATTTATTTTTTGATGGTGCTGGGGATCAAACTGAGGGCCTTGTGCATGCTAGACAGGTGCTAAATTACACTAAGCCATACCTCCATCCCTTTATATTTTAATTATAGATTTATACATTGCAATTTATTTTTAACTATAGTTGTAATTATTAATATATTAGCCTCCTCTTCCATGAAACTAGTACCAAAGGTAAACAGAATAGAGATCAAAATGTATTTGTCAAGTACAGAAGATAACTATAGGTAAATTTTTATTACCTATTATCTACTTACTATCTATTCTATATTCATTGGTGAAGTATTAAACCACTTAGCCATTCTTTGCCCTGTTTTCAGTGTAGTAGAAGAGAAGACAATATTGCTCTATATTATTGATTTGGATAGCTGCATTTAACCTAACTGCAGATGGAAACACAGCAATACACTTCTGTACTTAAGAGGTGGAAGTGTATGTCTTTGTTTTCCTGTGCTGTTCTGGATAAAAGTTGAGCACAGCAATAATGCTTAGAATTTCAAAGTGCATTTACATTTATTCTTTATAACAAGACCAGGAAGTGGATTATTTACATAGGCCAAGTGACTTGCTCAAGACTGGGTATTGAATTTATGGTAAGTTGAGATTTAAACCAAATGTTTTCACTTTGGGTTCATGTAATTCTCCTGTGGACATAATTTTGCCGATTGGGTATAGCTGTACAATATGAAACTTTAGAGTTTGTTCTGCTTTGTTCTCTGTCCCTCTTGCATGATATATTTAAGGAAGCTCAAAAACTACTAGAGGTAGTATACCTTCAATGTTTATCACGGTATTTTAAAATATACTTTTAAAACTAACTAATTGGTATGTATGCGTTGAAGGATTTTAAAAAAAATAAACATGATGTAAGACTTTTGAATTATATAAGCTTAAGACTTTAAAATAAAATTTAATTTTTATTTCATTTTCATGGAAATTGAAAATATTCCAGGTCAGCTGATTTACACAAAACCATCAGTGAAATATTTCAGAATGTGTAGAAAACTTCCCCTCTTAAATGTGAGATTAACACATAAGTACACTAATCACTTATGATAGCGGGTCAGCGCATCCTTTCTTCAATTTCATGGATAATGATGAAGAGCAATGTAAGAAAAAATTTGTCTTTTCTTTCCTTTCTTTTTTTCATTCCTTTCTTCCACCCATACTTTTTTTTGAATTATTCAGTAAACTTTATTGGTACATTATATATACAGCTCACAATCACACACAATATTGGGGAATTTGTATCAATATGTGATTGAAATCAATTCTGATTTTTACCCACATACTTGCACACTCACCCCCTCCCTACCCCCTGTATGCATACTATTTTATTTTTTTCCAAATCATATCTAATCCTTCCCCTCATTACGTTCCCACACCAAATTCCTTTTGGGTATTTCCCATTCTATAAAAACTATCATATATTTCAGAGCTCCTTTACCTCTACAGGTGCTTATATCAAAGAAAAGATCTGGTATTTGCATATCTGTGATCAATTTATTTCACTTATTAGTGTATCTTCCAGGAGTCTACATTTGCACATCAATGAATCAATCTTGTCATTCTTCATGGCAGAGTAATACTCTGTATTAAAAACCCACATCTTCTTTATCCAGTCGCCAGTTGATGGGCATTTGGGTTGTTTCCAAGATCGAGCTATCATGAACTGAGATGCTATGAACAAGGGTGTACAACTGTCTTTCCAGTGTGATTTTTAAAAATTCCTTTGGGTATTTTCCTAGCAGGGGCATAGCAGGGTCAAGTGGGACCTCTAGTCCTAGTTATCTGAGTAATCTCCACACAGATCTCCACAATGGTTGCACAAGTCTACAATCCCACCAGCAGTGGAGAAGTGTTCTTTCTTCCCACAGCCTCACCAGCATTTATTGTTGGTTAATTTTGTAATAGTGGCCATTCTTTGTGGAGTGAGATGGAATCTCACTGTTGTTTTCATTTGCATCTCTCGAATGACCAGTGATATTGAACATTTCTTCATATGCTTCTTGGCTGCTTTGACTTCTGTCTCTGAGAAGTGTCTGTTCATTTCAGATGCCCATTTTTGAATTGGATCTTTAAACTTAGGGAGACTGATTTGTTTAAGTTCCTTGTATATGTTAGATAATAGCCCTTTGTCTGACAGTTAGTAAAGACTTTTTCCCACGTTGTTGGTTGTCTTTTAGCGGTGCCAGTGATTTCTTTTGTTGTGAGGAGGCTTTTTAGTAGGATGATATCCCATACGTTGATTCTTTGTGCTAGTTCTTGTGCTATAGAGCTTTTGTTCATGAAGTCTCTGCCTAAGCCAATGTCTCCAAGAGTTTTACCTAACCTGTTTTGCAGGAGGTATATTATTTCTGTTTTGATGTTTAAGTCTTAAATCCATTGTAAATTTAGTATTGTGCATGGTGAAAGAGATAGGTATAGCTTTAGTTTTTGTTAGGTTAAAGCCCAGTTTCTCCAGCACCATTTGTTAAAGAGGCTGTCTTTCCTCCATTGGGGATGTTTGCCTCCTTTGTCAAAGATAAGGTGGCTTAGAGTATCAGAGGTTGTGTCTGGATCTTCTAATAAATTCCACTGGTCCTTGGGTCCGGTACTTTGCCAGTACCATGTGGTTTTTATTATAGTAGCTTTATAGTAGAGTTTTAACTTGGGGATTGTAATAGCCCCTGCCATGTCGTGGTTGCTTAGAATTACTTTGGCTATTCTAGGTCTCTTGTGATTCCAGATAAATTTTTGTATTATTTTCTCTAGCTCTGTGAAGTGTAGTGTTGGAATTTCAACTGGAATTGCATTGAATCTATATAGTAGTTGTGGAAGTATAGCCATTTTGACTATGTTCATTCTCCCTACCCCAGAATAAGGATGTTTTTTCCACTTTCTGATCTCCTTTTCTATCTCATTTTTCAGAGTCCTATATTTTTCAGAGTAGAGAAATTTCACTTCCTTTGTTAAGTTGATTCCTAGATATTTCATTTTTCTGGGTGCTATTGTGAAAGGGATTGACTCCTCAATTTCTCTTTCAGTGAGTCTGTTGTTTGTGTAGACAAAGGCTGTTTATTTTTGAGCATTGACCTTGTATTCAGCAACACTAATAAATTTGGTAATTAAGTCTAGTAGTCTTTTGTTTGAGTTTTTAGGATCCTCTAGATAGATTATCATATAATTGGCAAATAATGACAGTTTAACTTCTTCCTTTCCTATCTTTATTCCTTTTATATCTTTTTTCTGCCCGATTGCTATGGCGAATGTTTCCAGTACTATATTGAACAACAGTGGTGTCAGGGGGCATCCTTGTCTCATTCCTGATCTTAGTGTAAAAGGTTGTAGTTTTTGCATGCATTAAGCATGATGTTGGCTGTTGGTTTCTCATAAGTAGCTTGTATCAGAATTGAGAAAAAGTCCATCTATTCCAATTCTTTGTAGGGTTTTGATCATGAATGGGTGCTGGATTTTGTCAAGTGCTTCTTATGCATCTATTGAGATGATCACATGGTTTTTGTTCTTCAGTCTGTTAATATAGTGTATTACATTGATTGATTTATGTATGTTAAACCAGCCTTGAATCCATGGGATATATCCAACTTGACTGGGGTGTATGATTTTCTTGATAACTGTCTATATTCTGTTTGTCAGTATTTTATTGAGGATTTTTGCATCAATGTTCATTAGAGAGTTTGGCCTGTAGTTTTCTTTTTTGGTGGGATCTTTTCCTGCCTTTGAAATCAAGGTAATGGTTGTTTCAAGGAATGATTTGAGGACTACTGTTTCCCTTTAGATTTAATTTAAAAAGCCTGAGAAGTACTGGCATTAACTCTTCTATAAAAGTTTTGTAAAATTCAGCAATGAAGCCATCAGAACCAGGGCTTTTCTTTGTTGGTAGGTTTTTTTTATTACATTTTCAATCTCACAGATTGATATTGGGTTGTTTAACATTATTATATCCTTTTTGTTTAGCTTTGGAAGTTCATGTGTGTCTAGGACTCTATCCTTTTCTTCTAGATTTTCCACCTTTTTGGAGTACAAATTTTCAAAATATCTGTTCAATATCATTTGGACTTCCTCTGTATCTGTGCTGATTTCCCCATTTTAATTCCTTATACCATGGATTTCAGCCTTTTCCTTCCTTTTTTGTTAAGGTAGGTCAATTTTATTTATCCTTTCAAAGAACCAACTCTTTGATTCATTGTATTGTTCTCTTTGTCTGCATTGCATTAATATCTGCTCTGATCCTAATAATTCCCTCCCTAGTACAAGCTTTGGGTTTGTCTTGCTCCTCTTTTTCTAATGGTCTGAGGTTCATCATTAGATTGTTCATTTGAGTTTGCTCTATTTTCTGAGTGTTGGCATTCACTGCTATGAATTTCCCTCTCAGAACTGCTGTCGTTGTGTGCCATAAATTCCTGTATGTTGTACTGGGGTTGGCATTTAGTTGTAGAAACTGTTTAATTTCTTCTGTTTCCCATTGGTTGGTCAACAGAGTGTTGTTCAATTTTCATGTGTTCGTGAGGATCTTGGAATTTCTTTTGGTATTCAGCTCCAGTTTCAGGGCACTATGGTCTGATAGTATGCAGGGGATAATTTTGATTGCTTTGCATTTACTGAAGCCTGTGATATGTACTAAAATATGATCTATTTTGGAGAGTGATCCATGAGCAGCTGAAAAGAAGGTATAGTCTGGCTTTGAAGGGTGAAATATTCTGTAGGCATCTGTTAAGTCCATTTGCTCAAAAGTTTGATTTATCTCAAGTATGTCCTTATTTATTCTTTGTCCAGTTGATCTATCAATTTGTGATAGTGGAGTATTGAAGTCCTCTGCTACTATTGTATTCGTGATTATCTGGCTTTTCATGTCTACTAGTGTTTGTTTTATGTAGTTGAATGAATCAGAGTTTGGTGCATAAATATTTGTCATTGTTTTTTCTTTCTCTTGGATCATTCCCTGTGTGAGAATATAGTGACCTTCTTTATCTCTTTTGATCAGTTTGTGTTTGAAATCTATTTTATCTGCAAACAAGATAGCTACTCCTGATTTTTTTGCCATTTCCTGTGGCATGGAGGATTGTTTTCCCACCCTTTCTTTTCTTTCTATGGGTTTCCTTCTGAATTAGGTGTGTTTCCAATATGAAGCAGATTGTAGGATCTTGCTTCTTGATCCAATCTGCTAGCCTGTGTCTTTTAATTGGCCCATTAAGTCCACTGACATTAATGTTTATGACTGATATTGGCATATTCAGACCTGACATGTTTCCCTGTTCTTGGTTCTTTTCTTTCTTGCTTTTCCCCTTTTCTATTTAGTTTCTTGTTTGCCCCAGTGAGTTTACTCTCCTGGGTCTTGTGGGTACGAAATTTTCTGTGTTTTTTCCAAAGATGTTCTTTAGAATGTTTTGGAGTGCAGGTTTTGTGTTTGTGAAGTTTTCAGGTGTTCTTTATCATGGAAGTATCTTATTTCACCGTCTATTGTGAAAGATAGTTTCGCACTATAGAACAGTCTAGGTTGAAGGCTGTTTTCCTGCAATGCTTGACATACTTCCCTTCAGGCTCTCCTTGCATTGATTATTTGTGTTGAAAAGTCTGCAGTGATCCAAATAGGCTTCCCTTTGTAGGTGATTTTCTTCCTTTCTCTCACTGCTTTCAGTATTTCATTCTTGTGCTGTGTATATGGAACCTTGATAATTATGTCTAGGTGTAGATATTTTTATTTCACAGCATTTTGGAGTCCTATAGGCCTCTTTTATCTGCATGTTCATTTCTTTTCCTGTGAAGTTTTCTGCCATTATCTCTGACAACAGTTTCTAATGTCTTTTGCACTGTCTCCTGCTTCCTCAGTGACTCCAATCAGTCTTCTGTTATTTTTCTTTGAGTCATCTAGAGGCTCT
The DNA here is from genome assembly GCA_004025085.1 of Thryonomys swinderianus. NCBI lineage: Eukaryota > Metazoa > Chordata > Mammalia > Rodentia > Thryonomyidae > Thryonomys > Thryonomys swinderianus. Next base: position 9,925 of record PVIC010046297.1, read on the forward strand.
TGGATTGATTTCTCATGGTCCCTTGCCCTTTTCCATAGATTATGTCTTTCCTGCTCATTGGTTGCTATTCTGTCCTCTAGGTCTGAGATTCGGTTCTCTGCTTCATTCATCCTACTTTGCAAGCTTTCATTCTCCTTCAAATCTTGCTGATCTCTTCTTTAATGTTGTTTTTCACTGTGGACAGTATCTCTGTTTTGATCTCAGAGATGAGTTCTGATTTCCATTTTACTAGATCTGCTTTTTTTTTTTTTTTCATCTCTAAGAGTCCTGGTGTTTGAATTTCAGTTTGCTTGATTTCCCTTTTCCCTGAACTCCTTTTAGAGGTGATCTTTGTGTCTGGCTTTTTTAATATTTTCTCATTTCTACTCCTTTATTGTTACTAATGTTATTTGTTTAATTCTTTGCCTGGTGGCAGGGGCAATGTTTATGGCAAGTCTCTTTCTTTCTATTATTCAGGACCCTTTGGAAGTGGCACCTTCCTGGGTTGTCCTCCTTGAATCTGTAATGACCCTTGAGAGTTCTCAGTCCTGGTCTGTGTCAGCATAGCTCTGGCATGGAATGACAGCTAGCCTGCAGGCTGCTGCCCTGAGTGCATGTAATGGCTCAGGCCTCCTTTTTGGTCTATGTTCCTGGCGAGTGAGGTCCCCTGTGTGTGCTTTTGATTCTGTCTCTGCACATCTCTGGCATGGAATGAGGACCAGCCACATAGCTAAATCTTGGAAACAGCTTAAATACCCATCAAAGGGAGACTGGATAAAGAAGTTGTGATTTTTTTTTATTAAAATGGAGCATTGCTTAACCATAAAGAGTGACAAATCTCAGTAATTTACATTCAAATAAATGTACCTTGAATACATACTCATAAGTGAAATAGGATGTGTAAATACCATGTTTTCTCTAGTATGAGAGACTGAATAGGTAAATGAATAGGTAAATGATAGGTCTTGTGAAAAAGAATATTTTCAAAAGGGAAAGTGAAAGGGTTGGTAGGGGAAAGAAAAGAAAAAAATATGATGGTAAAAAAGGAAACAAAGCTTGTGTATATAAGGGAGTGGGAGTTGTATGGAGGGCAGAGGAACGAGAAAAAATGAGAATCAAGAAACATCATGTATAGGCCATTACCAGCGCGGAGGATTTTGGCCGGCCAGCCAGTCCCCACTCCACCCCGGAGCTGAATTGATAGGACTCAGGTCACAGATCCCCAGGCGCCATTACCAGCACAGAGGACTGCGGTGTGCCAGCCAACCCCCACTCCACCCTGGAGCTGCGTTGTGACAACAAAGACCCAAGAGGAGCCTGGAGACATTTCCTGTGTCCCTCCACACTGGAGCCACGATGAGAGACCAGGCAAGATAAAAAACAAGGGAATCTAGCTTCTCTTTTGCCATCTACTCCTAGATCCCTCTATTCACCTCTTGTCCTCACACCTTCTCCTGTCTTCCTGTCAGAACCAATACCCAGAAGTAAAAGACTCTTAGGCTACCCTATCTCTTCTCCTATACTATTATAAGAAGGGGTGAAAAGTCTCTAGCGGTCTTACAGCATATAGTTCGCACTGTTTTATATATGCCCTTTTATCCTCTGTTATCCGCTGGCATATATATGAGGCTCTCAAGTCTAGGTGATCTTTATAAATCTGCTAGCCTATTTCATTCTCTTTCTGTCTCCCTACCTCCCTGATTCCCCAGTGACCTTTTATTCCCAAAGGGTTCTGGGGGTATATTTATGATCTAAATGTTGTATACATATTGCTGATTAATTCTAACTTTTGGCATATGGACATAGAGGTAACTCATGAGCTCAAAGTCTTCAGAATAAAAATTAACAAAACTTTTCATTTTATTTACTGTGTTTAACACTGATATTGGCACGGATTTTATTATGGTAACAAAGATGATGTGATTGTTCTCAAATACCTGCCATAATGTATCAGAACTGAGAACTCTCAAGGGTCATTACAGATTCAAGGAAGACAACCCAGGAAGGTACCTCTTCCAAAGGGCCCCAGATAATAGAAAGAAAGAGGCCTGCAACAAACACTGTCCTGTCATCAGGCAAAAAAATTAACAAATAGCATTAGTAACAACAAGAGTAAAATTGAGAAAATATACCCAAAAAAAAAAAAAAAACCAGACACAAAGATCACCACCACAGGGAAATTCAGAGAAAAGAGAAATCAAGCAAACTGAAACTCAATCACCAGGACTCTTTGAGATGGTAACTAAAGAAGATCTAGTGAAATGGAAATCAGAACTCATCTCTGAGATCAAAACAGGGATACTGTCCAGAGTAAAAGATATCATTAATGAAGAGATCAGTGAGATGACAGAATTCAACATAGCAGAAGTAATGGAACCTTTTAAACAGCTTCAAGCAGAGCTCCAGGCAATGATGCAGGAGAACAAAAGCTTGCACAGTGGGATGGACGAAACAGAGAACTGAATCTCAGACCTAGAGGACAGCATAGCAACCGATGAGCAGGAAAGACATAATCCATGGAAAAGGGCCAGGGACCATGAAAAATCAATCCAAGAACTTCTAGATGACAAAGAAAAATAACTGAAGGCTGATTAGAGTCACTGAGGGAGGAAGAGACAGTGCAAAAGACATTAAAAAAATGTTTTCAGAGATAATAGCAGAAAACTTCACAGGAAAAGAAATGGACATGAAGATAAAAGAGGCCTATAGGACTCCAAAATGCTGTGACATAAATATATCTACACCTAGACATATAATTATTGAACTTCCAGATAAACAACACAAGAATGAAATACTGAAAGCAGTGAGGGAAAAGAAAATCACCTACAAAGGGAAGCCAATTCAGATCACCACAGACATTTAAACACACACACACACAAAATCAATGCAAGGAAAGCGTGGAGAGAAATATTTCAAATATTGCAGGAAAACATCCTTCAACCTAGACTGTTGTATCCTGCAAAAATATCTTTCAGAATAGACGGGGAAATAAGATACTTCCATGTTAAAGAACACCAGAAAAACTTCACATATATGAAACCTGCACTCCAAAACATTCTGAAGAAAAACTTTGAAAAAAAAAAACAGAAAAAATTCCATACCCACGAGACTCAGGAGAGTGAAATCTCTGGGATAAACAAGACACTAAATAGAAAAGGGGAAAAGCAAGGAAGAATAGAACCAAGAACAGGGAAACATGGCAGGTCTGAATATGTCTGTATCAGTCACAAACCTTAATGTCAGTGGACTCAATGGGCCAATTAAAAGACACAGGCTAGCAGATTGGATCAAGAAGCAAGATCCTACAATCTGCTTCATACTGGAAACACACCTAATTCAGAAGGAAACCCATAGACTGAAAAGAAAGGTTGGGAAAACAATCCTCCATGCCACAGGAAATGGCAAAAAAGCAGGAGTGGCTATCTTGTTTGCAGATAAAATAGATTTCAAACCCAAACTGATTAAAAGAGATAAAGAAAGTCACTATATTCTCGTGCAGGGATTGATTGAAGAGGAAGAAAAAAACAATGATAAATATTTATGCACCAAACTCTGATTCACCCAACTACATAAAGCAAACATTAGTAGACATGAAAAGCCAGATAACCATGCATACAATAGTAGTAGGGGACTTCAGTACTCCACTATCACAAACTGACAGATCAACTGGACAAAGAATCAATAAGGAAATACTTGAGCTAAATCAAACTTTTGAGCAAATGGACTTAACAGATGCCTACAGAATAATTCACCCTACAAAGCAAGTCTATACCTTCTCAGCTGCTCATGGATCATTGTCCAAAATAGATCACATTCTAGTTCATAGAACAGGCTTAAGAAATGCAAAGGAATCAAAATTATCCCCCTGAATAATATTAGATCATAGTGCCCTGAAACTTTAGCTGAATAGAAAAAAAAAAAAAAAAAGAGTCCAAGATCCTCACAAACACATGGAAATTAAACAACACTCTGTTGACCAACCAATGGGAAACAGAAGAAATTAAAGAAGAAATTAAACAGTTTCTACAACTAGATGACAACCCCAGCACAATATAAAGGAATTTATGGGACACAATGAAAACAGTTCTATGAGGGAAATTCATAGCAGTGAATGCCTACACTCGGAAAATAGAACAAACTGAAATAAACAATCTAATGGTGAACCTCAGACAATTAGAAAAAGAGGAACAAGACAAAGGCAAAGCTCATACTAGGGAGGAAATTATTAGGATCAGAGCAGAAATTAATGCAATGCAGACAAAGAGAAAAATACAAAGAATCAATGAATCAAAGAGTTGGTTCTTTGAAAGGATAAATGAAATCGACAGAGCCTTGGCCAACCTTATCAACCAAAGGAAGTAAAAGGCTCAAATTCATGCTATAAGAAATGAAAATGTGG
>PVIC010046298.1:0-14287 GCA_004025085.1 Thryonomys swinderianus
TTTTCTTAGCTGAGGAAAGCTGCAGTCTGATCAGAGCAACTCTCCCAAATGAGAGTTTGGCACCTCAAGTGGGTCACTTTAGCTCTGATTAGGGCTTAGTAGAAAAGTGAAAACAGTTAACAGGCTGCTTGTCAAGTGGCACTGATAAAAGGATTTCCTCTGTGCCTGTGGGGGAGGGCTCGTGTTGGTGTTTTTTCAAAGTTTACAGTTTTACTCCAGACACTTGGAAAATAAGGTTTAGTTATTTACGGTTAGATAACAAAGGAAGGATTCTTCTTTAATGTCTTTAGTCACTATCTTTCCAGGCAGTTTGGCATCTGTGGAGAGACATGAAGCAGTTCAGAAAGAAAGCGTTTACCACAGTTTACCTAGTAAGTGTTTCCTAGGTGCTGTTCCTACATGAATATGATAATAAAAAACAGGGATGGTGCTGCTGGATGAGCCTGGTTAGCTACACAGTTACGCTGTATACAGAGAACAGTGTGGACTGAGAGCAAAGCATGACCTTGACTACCATTAAAAAAAAAAAGCATTTTAGATTTCTCATTTTGGAAGTATTCATATACTTTGTGGCTCATTTGTTCCATAGAAACTTGGATCTGGTCATTGCTGTCTTATGTAGTTATGAACTTGTCCTCTTGGGTCCACCTCCCAACCATTGAAAATGTCACTTGTGGACATAAAAGTTAAAGAGGAAGGAAAACAAAAGAGAGGGTGTTTTGTTGGCCCATGAGGTGTTGATCAGCCCATGGAATGACTTCTGGGCTGATCTGCATTTCAGCTCTTGGGAATAGTTGTTTAGATGGTTTGGGCTCATCATTTAAAATCTCCCTTTTCATTTAATTCTGTGAGATGATTGATTCAGGATCTGGGTTCTTCATAAGTTCATGATTTAAAACTGGATCAAATACTCAGGATGGTGTCCAAAGAGTAGTTTAGGGTTTGGCAGAACTCACAGGGATCAGCGTGGTAGGTTTTTCTAGCTGAGCAGTTCTCTAGTGCGGTTAAAGGACCCTGGGCATCTGCAGCCCCTTTCAGGAGATCTGTGAGTCAGCATTATTTTTTCTGTTTGCCTTTTTGACTAGTATTTTGAGTGCAGAATGGAATTTTCCAGAGGCAGCATGGTATATATATAGCGTGATGGCTCATAGATTATAAGGTTATGACTGTAAGCTGGTATTTTTATGTTAAAAAAATTTAGCCTTGTTAATATGTTAAATATCTGTAAACATAACCCATGTTATAAAAGTCCTTTGGACTCTTCAATATCTAGGAGTGTAAAGGAATCCTATGATCCAAAAATTTGAAAGAGACAAGATCTCAGAGTGACTGAGTCTGTCTTGGGAGAAAATGAAGAACTCTTCATCTCTTTTAAGGACAGTCAAGAATTGGTTTCAAATGATCGCAGTGATCAAGTTAAGAAGCTACCATGGTTGTCATATATTTCAGAGACAAGGATATTGGACCCATGTCCTCCTGGATTCCTCTAACTGATTACATAGCTAGAACTGTTTTAGTATAGAAGGACTAACCCCCAAACTTCACAATAGTAGGAACATGTTGTGCAAAACTCCCTGTTGTAGCCACCACTCAAGGCAGTGTGTTGCTGAGACTCTGGAAATCATCAGCCATCTTCCACTCAGGCTGCAAAAGAGAAGGGAGGGAAGAGAGGGAGGGAGGATCACATTGTTACTTTCTGAAGCAGCTTACTGTTCTTGGTGTATTCCTGGTCTTTACTGTGCTGTAAATTGTGATCGCTGGGCCTCTGCTCAGTTCTGCTTTCCAGCCAGCAGTTGTGGGGTCCTCTTAGGTGCCAGGCACTGTGCTGGATACTGTATTTCCATGTTCTAATTTAATCTGAAACAGTCGTGGGAGGAAGTGGGTTTTTGTTGTTATTGTTAGTATTCCCACTATACACATAGGAAACTAGGACTCCAGTATTTGCAAAGTGCCCTGGGTGAGACAGACAAATGAGGCAAAACTAGAACTCAACATTTTTGTGACTTTTGTTCTCTCTGAGGTATCACTAACCCTGTAGTTTTGGGGTGAATTGTGAGTTGAGGGTGGGAGAGGTGGGTTGAATAGAGTAGATTACTGGGGAAAGAGAAAGCCTCAAGAAGAAAAAGGGCCAAGAACAAGGAGGTGGAATGCGTTAGTGGTTAAGAACATGGGCCCTGGGGCCGGATTTTTTGTCCTGCTGCTTAATAGAGTTGTGACTTTGGGTAAGCTACAAGCCTATTTATTCTTTGGATTTTGAATATCAAGTGGAAGTACTTTTAGAAAAGGTAGAATTGAGACAGGAAGGTTAAAAGAGTTATTGTATGGTGATCTGTGCATTAATCTTTGACCTAGTCAAATCAGACTGCATTCTAAACTTTGAAGGTTAATGCTTGTATCTCAGTGAATATCACAGTATGGAATGAGATGTCCAAGTTAAGACTACAGATTCTGGAAAGACATGTTTTATTACATTTTCCCTTGATTGTACTTTTTTTTTTTTAAACACAAAATGATTAGGTAACGTGAAAGAAGTGGATTGTTTTAGAGGCGAAATAGGAGAAGGTTGGTTGTATGGAAAACACTTGTCTGGTGGAAATAATGAAGACCAAAGCTGATTTGTACCAGGTTCAAATATATGAAAAGAATGCAGCTGATAAAGAGGGCTGAGGTCAGTGTGTGAAGAATGAGAGGAAAAGTGTGCTGCAATGTACTCGTTCTAAAGCCATCTGGAAAAATATATGGGGCAACATTCTTGATTAGATTAAGTCCCCTGGTTTTTGTGAAACCAAGGACAGAGTTTCTTTTTACTTCCAACTCTGGCACTAGGCTCAGAACTGGGCATTCTTTCTTTCTTTTGAGACAGGGTCTTGCTTTGTAGTTCAGACTGGCCCTAAGCTCATTATGTAGTCCAGGAAGCCTCGAATGTAGCAGTGCTCCTGCCTCTGCCTCCTGAGTGCTGAGATTACAAGCATGAGCCACCATGCTCAGCACTGTGGTATGTGGTACTGATTGCTGGTGGATGTGAGTCACCATGCCCTGGATTGTTGTATGTGGTTACTAGGGATCAAACCAGGGACCTTGTGCTTGCTAGGGAGGCGCTGAAACCACCGAGCTAATAAATCTCCAGCCCCACATTGGTTATTTTATACTTACTTATAAAACCTTGCATCAGGATATGTTTGGGAAGCATAAGCTTTTTCGGGTTTGAACAGTCTCTTAGAAGACCTTCATGTGTAGAAATGCTTTACTGTAAAGCAGCAGTTTGAAGTGGTTTTACATGCAATGTTCTCCCCCTAGTGGCCAGATTGGGTTTTTTATTGTTTGTTTCTACAGTTTTTTTTTTTTCTTCTGATTTTGTATCAATAATCTCTCAAGTTGGAGAACTTCTTTATTTAGGAGTGCTGTGAGGCTGAGGAAGAGGAGAGGAGAAAGGAGAAGATTGCCAGCTTTTATTAATTTTTTAAGTGGAAGAGAAACCGGGTGCAGTGTGCACACCTGTCGTCCCAGCTGTCTGGACACTGAGGTAGGAGCAGTGCTGTGACTTCAGCACCAGCCTGAACTCTACCTGATGAATTCAGGGCTAGATTGAAGTACAAAGCAAGACATTATTCTAAAAAAGATAAAAGAAAAAGAAAAGGAAAAAGACAAAGAAAGAAACAGAAAGAAAGAGAAAAAGAGAGAGAGTGAAATAAAGAAACTATCATTTGTAGAGGGATAGTTCTTCAGTAGTTTCTCATCTTCTTACTCCAGGAATTTTCTGAATTTCTACAGCTTTTAAGAATAATATCATTTCTAACTATCCACCAAATTTCTTTTTAAAAATTTATATTATTATTTTTAAATTATCTGAGCAATAAAATACATAGAATAAAACTAGAAACTAAAAACTGAAGAACAAAATAAATTAGAAGCCTCACATTCTGCTCTTCTCTCAAATCCTTGCAAGTAGGTAATTACTACCAATGGTTAGTCCATCTTTCCAAAGCTTTTTTGTGCATTTACAAATATCTAAATGGCTGTATATATTGATATAGTGAATGTATGTAATCTGTGAACATATATATATATATTTCACACACATCGAAGTGACACTTAAAATGTACAATTTAGTTGATTGCCAGTACCCAAAACAAAACAAAATACACAGTTGATATGTGTTTTGTATAAAACAAAATAGAATTGGGCTGGGAACTGTAGCTCACTGGTACAGCACCTACTTAGCATGTATGATACCTTGGTTTTAGTCTCTGGCAGCAAAAACAAAAAAAGGAGTTATGTTATAAATGCTAGTCATTCACTTAATATGTTTTGTAACCCTCATGAAAGTGTAGATATAGCACAACTTAAAATAGCTTTGGCTAAGGTTATAGCTCAGGGATTGTGAGCTTGCCTAGAATGCACAGTTATGGGTTTGATTCACAGCAAGTTGAAACAAAACAAGAACAAAAAAAGCTAAATTTATTCATGCATTATCAACTGGTGAACATTTGAGTTATTTTCAGTGTTGAAAAATTTTCCAATAAACCTGTTTGCACCTACATAAGTATACTAATACATGTATTTCTTGCTGCTGGATGAATTCCTGGAAGTGTGCCAAATCAAATCATATGGTTATTTATTTTACTTTTATGATAGTAAATATCAAATACAGAGCCTCACATTCTGTAGACCAGCATTAGACCACTGAGCTATATCCTTATCCCTATGAATACTGACAGCCCTGTGAAAAGACAGTACAGTACCATGCATAGGGCATCTGCAGCCTTTCAATGTGATTTTTTGTTTTGTTTTAAGGTGCTGAGCCTTGAACCTAGGACAAGTCCTTTTCTTTAAAAACATTTTTTTTTTTTTTTGAGACAGGGTCTCACTTTGTAGTTCAGGCTGGCCCTGAGCTCACTATGTAGCCCAGGCGAACCTCGAACTCAGCAATCTTGCCTTTGCGTCCTGGGTGCTGGGATTAAAGGCGTGAGCCACCACAACTGGCTAGAATAATTTTTTTAAAGACAAGTCTCACTAAGTTGCTGAATTGTCTGGGCTCACTTAGACTTGAATTTTCCTTCCTTCTGCTTCAGCCTCCCACAGTACTGAGATTGCAGAGTTGCAGTACAACTCTTAGCTTCATGGTTCTTTATATTAAATGAAACTGAGAACTGCTAAGGTAGTTTGGCCTCATCAAAATTCTTATGTAGGTCTCAGGAATAGCTTAGTTTTCCAGGAGGAAGAAAAAATCCAAACAGAGGTCTTCAGCTGGCTGTGCATTAGAGTGTTCCCTGCCTTCCATGGTTGAAATTCAACCCCAGGGTATGCAAATCAGTTCATTCTTGGTCAGAAGTGAGGGCAGTCTGCAAAAATGATCACAGTTAATGAAATCCTTCTTTAGGAATAAATTGTTTCCATTCTCCTCTCTGCCCACAATCCATAGTGACCTTTTAACTGCCTGCAGTTACTGTGTTTTCTCTCCTTGTGGTTTGGTAATCTGGTGCCCATCCAAAGTTAATAATTCTGATCTTTCTTACATATGGTTGGTTGGTGCTATTTCTAATTTCATGTGTGCCAGAGAGTTAAAAAAATTAGCCTTGGGCCGGGGAATTAGCTCAGTGGTTCCAGCATCTGCCTTGTAAGTGCAAGGTCCCAAATTCGATCCCTGGTAACCATATACCACAAGGCCGGGAGTGGTGGCTCATGCCTGTAATCCCAGCACTTGGGAGGTAGAGGCAGGAGGATTGCTGTGAGATCAAGGCCTGCCTGGGCTACATAGTGAGCTCATACAAAGCTACATAGTGAGCTCATACAAAGCAAGACTGTCTCAAAACAAAACAAAACAACACACAACCTAACAACAACAACAACAACAACAACAAAAAGGCCAAATCAACAACAACAAAAAAATCATAGCCTGAAAATCAGGGACCTGACATCTAGCCTCATCTGTCTCTTCTCCTCACCTCATCTCCTGATTCTCTCCGATGGTTCTCTGAACTAGGCTGTGGACCGGGAATGGCTTACTGTATTAGAAATATTGGGAGGGTGATTGTTCAAAATATGCTTCCCTGGGTTTTCCCTCTATTAAGACAATTTACTAGATTGAAGTGAGGCCTAGAGTTATATACTTTAAAGTCCCCATTCTCACCACCTGCACTGTTGGGCCTCCTTGTTCATTGGGAGCTTTAGTTCCATTATTTCTAAAATGAACCTTGAATAATATTGAGCTCTCCAGTATGGGTGCAGAGAGGAGGGTTTTTAGGAAAATTCTGCATACAAACACTAGGTAAGAGTTACTCTTGGGAGTCAGTATTATGCCAGTCTTGGTGTACAACTGTTAGTCGTAATGGCCTTAGGCTCTTTCTTGACTCCTTTTTGAAAAACAAACCAGGAAGGTTTGAGGAAGAAGGCAAGACTAAAAAATGAATGTCACGGCTGGAGATTTAGCTCAGTGGTTCCAGTGCCTGTCTCTCAAGCGCAAGGTCCTGAGTTTGATCCCGGGGACCACATACAATGCTGGGCGTGGTGACTCATGCCCACCAGCAATTAATACCACATACCACAGTGCCAGGCGTGGTGGCTGATGCCTGCAATCCCAGTACTCAGGAGGCAGAGACAGGAGGATTGCTGAGTTCGAGGCTTGCCTGGGCTACATAGTGACCTGAGGGTCAGCCTGAGCTATAAAGTGAGACCCTATCTCAAAAAAAACCCAAAATGTCATCTCCCTTGCCGTAGCCCTGTTGTAGACTCCCTCATTGCACATTTCTCCAATCTAGAAATCTGAAAGGGGCCCAGGGGTGAAGTAAACCTAAGGGATATTGCACCCATGTTAAACTAAGAAGTGGCTTTTATTTTATATTGCTTTTTTTTTTTTTTTTTTTGAGACAGGGTCTCGCTTTGTAGTTCAGGCTGGCCCTGAGCTCACTATGGTGCCCCAGCAAGCCGCCGCGAACTCAGTAATCCTCCTGTCTCTGCCTCCCGAGTGCTGGGATTACAGGCATGAGCCACCACGCCCGGCACTGTGGCATGTGGTATTGATAGCTGGTGGGCGTGAGTCTCCACGCCCAGCATTGTATGTGGTTACTGGGGATCGAACTCAGGACCTTGCGTTTGTGAGGCAGGCGCTGGAACCACTGAGCTAATCCTCCAGCCCTATTTTATATTACTTTTAAGCAATGATGTATTATAGTATTGAAGCATCTCATGTAACTGGTATGTAGTAAGTGTTTAAAAAATATTGGGTAAATAACCTGAACTTTTCAGATTTATTGGAACTGAGAATCTAAAGTCTGCCTGTTTAGCCTTCTTGATAATCTGTGGTCTTTAGGTTATCCTTGGCATGTGCTTTCTTTGTTGGAACATGAAGAGTTCACATCATGAAATTGAAGCTTTGGAACTTTTAGGTTATAATCTCTGTAGAACTCTTACAATCAAGTTGGCTTTGTGATAAGGGATAAGTGACTTACTTATTGAATTGTATGTCCTCAGAGTGGCGTTACTTAGAAATTAATAAACTGAAACTGGAACTAGAGTATTCCACAGAAATATCTTCCTCTAAAAAAATATAGAGAATTTATATATTTGTATGTATGCGGGGGGGGGGCAGTGTCCAAGGAAAGAATTTAACCAGCCATAAAAGTCTAAATATATTGGTAAAGAGATACAACTTTCAAAACTGAAATAAAATAATTGCCTTGTAAAGAGAATTGAATCCAGCCAAAGCCTACATGCCAAGGTCAGAGTAACTCACACCAAAATTCTACTTCCACAACCAAAACCTTCTTAAGTAGAAGGACAGTGTTCTATTTATGGTCATTTATTTTGTATATTCTGTTCATAATTTGAGAATACTTTGTCTTGTTTTTTACAAGCCTTGCTCACATTAATTTCCGTAGAAATTACGTGACATACTTCATCACATATAGTTGTGTCCTTGTACCTAGCTTACCTTAACCTCAGTTGATTACCAATAAAAATCAGTGGCTTGGACAGGCTGGCACCTATGTTGATTGCACCAGCATTGGTCATCCTGGTGCCCCGTTTTCTGTCTCTTGGTTCTATCTTGTATTTTTTCCCTCAGACCTACATTATACACTGAGCAGGAGACTGGAGCCTACTACAGAGGTGTTTGGTAACATTTCAGGGTCCCCACTAGATTTCTAAACCTTATATGTTAAAGGGTTCTAAATTCCTTGAGAAATACCAAAATGCTCTTTCTCCCAGGGATTTCATTATCCCAAATACCTGTCCTTGGTAGGAGGTATTATTAAATCAAGTCACAAGTCTATACTGTATGATGCTTTCCTTTGTGGCATCTCTCATATTCTTCTCCTTAAATGTTGTCATATTGATCAGAGCATGTATCTAAGGAGAGCAAGATTTGTCAGGATGCTGATATACTTCTTGGCAATGCTGTCAGCCCATGTGATGTTCTGTGTACAGTTGTTTCTGAATAAGATATTCTTTTATGAAACTTTAAATCAGTTTTTGATGGTTGGGTATTTAAAGAAGTGGTTCCTGAAGATGAAAGCTGCAGTGTGTACATTTTCTAAAACTAGGAATATTGGGGAAGAGGAGGAGTCAATGTATGGAAGAAGAAAAACAAAAAAGAAGCAATTAAGGAGCTTTTAAAAAGGCTTTTACAAATTGACTGTAAGGAATCAAAACCCAAAAGGTTACAAAACTGTGTATATGAGAGTGTCATGTCCTGCTAATGGTTTCCTCTCCAGTATGTGTTTGGGAAGTGGACCTAAATATATCTGGTTGCATACACAGAAACTGTGGAGGCGTTCTTCTCCTTGCTTGATTTCTTGTCTTTCACATCTAACTCTCATCTTGGTCCTGTTACTTTTGTTCCCTGTACTGACTGGCTCTACGTTTCTCCATCTGTACTAGTTTACACTGCTATTTGTTAAACCTCTGCTATACTGTTCTCCACAGTCTCCTCCCTGTCTGCCTGAATGCTCTCTGGCAACTTCCTCCTATGCCTTGATGCAAGTCGATTGTCTAGAGTTCATCTTTTTGAAGTATAAATATGATCATGTTCTCATCCTGCTCAGGTTACATTAGTGGCTTTCAGAAAAAAATTCACAAACGTACGCTGTAGCATGGGATGGAGAACTCTGCATTCTTGTAATGATGCAGCTCAGAAAAAGAATGCATATAAGTAACAACACAAGGCAGCAATAGAGAAGTGTAGTGTAAATGGTCAGAAATTACAAGAGTTAAGGCTATATGGAGTCTGTACTTAGTGCCTGCTTTTCAGTGATATATTCTGCATGTGGATAAACTATGGGCTTTAGTATGGCTACTGTGGGTTTTGGTCTGTCCCAAGACCTTAATCACCTCTGTTAATTTGGGAATGGAGGGTGCAGTATAATTGGCTAGTACTTAGTACTGTGGAAGGAACCACAGTATTATTGATGACTTAAAGACAAACCAGATATTGGCACAGAGTAAAAATAAATTAATAGCAGTGGCTGATATGCTATAATAGTAACACAATCTGTAACATTAATAGAATCAAAAACAAACTAGATATTGATATACTATAAGAATCAATGAAGGGTACCACTGTAACATATTCAATCACAGAAAAGAGATTTATAATTCTAATATAGGTATAACAACAAATACTAACAAATAGTAAATACCTACTAAATCCAACAACTATACAACCACTGACAATAGAAAAAAATTGAACAGTAATGACATAGAGTTATTTAAATATCAGAAGGTTAGTAAAGTTTAAGAGTAATACTAGTAGAGATGGAGGGGGTAGGGAATAAGAGAAAGAAAAGTTTTATAAAATAAAGATGGGAAGATGAAAAAGAGGAGAGAAGAATCAGGTAAATATTCCTGTTAAAGAGTGAAAAAAATAAATTAGCTAAAAGTAACAGAAGAAATGAAAAAAACTAGAAAAAAAAGAAAAGTGAAAAGAAGGATTGTTTCTGCTAGTTCTCATGTGATAGAGATTTTGTTCTTAAAGTCTCTTCCTAAGCCAGTGTCTCCAAGAGTTCTACCTAATCTGTTTTGCAGTAGGTTTGTTGTCTGTATTTTTTGTTCGTTTGTTTGTTTTTTGAGGCAGGGTCTTGTTTTGTAGTTCAAGCTGGCCCTGAGCTCACTATGTAGGCCAGGCAAGCTTTGAATTCAGCAGTCCTCCTGCCTCTACCTCCCGAGTGCTGGGATTACAGGTGTGAGCCACCACACCTGGTTTATTGTTTCTGTTTTAATGTTTAAGTCTCAAATTCATTGTGCTTTTAGTTTTGTGCATGGTGAAAGAGATAGGTCTAGCTTTAGTTTTCGGCAGGTTAAAGCCCAGTTTTACCACCACCATTTGTTAAAGAGGCTGTCTTTCCTCCATTGAGGATATTTGGCTCCTTTGTTGAAGATAAGGTGGTTTAGTGTATCTGGAGTTGTTTCTGGATCTTCTAATCTATTCCATTGTTCCTCAGGTCTGTTTCTTTGCCAAAACCATGCAGTTTTTATCATAATGGCTTTATAGTAGAGTTTTAAGTTGGGGATTGTACTACCCCCTGCCATGTCCTGGATACTTAGAATTGCTTTTGCTATTCTAGGTCTTTTGTGGTTCCAGATGAATTTTTGGATGATTTTCTCCAGCCCTGTGAAGTATGGTGCTGGCATTTCAATTGGAATTGCATTGAATCTGTATAGCAGTTGTGGGAGTATAGCCATTTTGATGATGTTGGTTCTCCCTACCCAGGAACAAGGGATGTCTGATATCCTCTTCTATCTCCTTTTTTCAGAGTCCTATAGTTTTCAGAGTAGAGATCTTTCACCTCCTTTGTTAGAGTGATTCTCATATATTTCATGGGATCTCATTCTACTAAAAAGCTTCTGCACAGCAAAAGAAACCACTGTCCCCACTAAAAGACAACCAACAACATGTGAAAAAATCTTTACTAGCTGTTTGTCAGACAAAGGGCTACTATCTGGAATATATAAAGAACTTAAACAAATCAGTCCCCTGAGTTTAAAGACCCATTTCAAAAATGGGCACTTCTCAGAGGCAGAAGTCAAAGCAGCCGAGAAGCATATGAAGAAATGTTCAATATCGCTGGTCATTAGAGAGATGCAGATGAAAACAACATTGAGATTTCAACTAACTCCACAAAGAATGGCTGCTTTTGCAAAATCAACTAGCAATAAATGCTGGTGAGGTTGTGGGGAGAAAGGAACCCTTCTCCAGTGTTGGGATTGTAGACGTGAGCAACCATTGTGGAGATCGATGTGGAGATTCCTCAGAAAACTAGGATTAGAAGTCCTATTTGACCCTGCTAGGAATATTCTCAAAGGAATTAAAAGAATCATATTGTAAAGACATATGTACACCCATGTTCATAGAAGCTCAGTTTGTGATAGCTCAGTCTTGGAAACAACCCAGATGCCCATCAACTGGAGACAGGATAAAGAAAATGTGCTTGTTTAATAAAATGGAGTATTACTCTGCCATAAAGAATGACAAGTTTCATTTATGTGCAAATGGATACACACCTTGGGGACACACTAATAAGTGAAATAAATAGATCTGAGATATGTAAATACCATATCTTTTCTCTGACATGAGACCCTGTAGATTTAAGTGAGTTTTAGAATGTATGACAGTTTGTGAAATAGGAAATAGTCAAAAGGAATGTGTTAGGGGAAAGTAATGAGGGGAAAGAATGAATGTGATTTGGAAAGAAAAAGAAAGACCATGTATATGGGGTGGGGGATTGTGGGTGGGTAGGGATATGGGTAAAAATGAGAATTAACTTGTGTCATATACCAATTTCCCAATGTTGAGCGTGATTGTGAGCTGTATATAAAATGTACCAATAAAGAATTAAATTAAAAAGGAAAGAAAAGAAGGAAAAGAAATAGAATAAATAAAAGGTTCCCCTAAGGCTCTGCACTCAATGAAGAGAACAAAAATCCAGCATGTGTGTATCTGAAACCAGCTGTGGATACATAGTCATTTCAAGGCCAGCCTGAACTTTTCAGGTTGTGCAGTATTGAAATCCACCAGATTTGGTGGAGGCATAATGAGTCACTGCTAAGACTTATTTTGTTTCGACACTCAAGCTTTAGTGTGTAAATGCTGAATCCTGCAATACCTTTCCCACTGGGTATAGTTGGTGAATGGTGTCTACCTTAAGATTGTATTTACTGGGCCGGAGGGTTAGCTCAGTGGTTCTGGCACCTGCCTTGCAAGTGCAAGGCCCTGAGTTTGATCCCCGGTAACCACATACAATGCTGGGCTTGGAGACTTATGCCCACCAGCAATCAATACCACATACTACAATGCCAGGCGTGGTGGCTCACGCCTGTAATCCCAGCACTCAGGAGGCAAAGATAGGAGGATTGCTGAGTTCGAAGCTTGCCTAGGCTACATAGTGAGCTCAGAGCCAGCCTGAACTACAAAGCGAGACCCTGTCTAAAAAAAAAAAAAAAAAAAAAAAAAGATTGTACTTACTCAAGCCACTTCCACTTTCTTTATCCATTTGTCCATGCTAGGACCTAGCCTTCTCTACATTTCTTTATGGCCTTTGGGTTTATGAAGTGCCTGTCACCCTTCTTTAGAAGCCCCTCTGTCAATATACCCCAGGCTGTGGCAACCATTCAAGCTAAAGTATATTCTTGCTCATGCTGGTAGATGAAGAAAGCAAGTAGATCACTGAGTTCTGTGCTGGATATAGACAATGATGCAGGAGGTGAGTGTCAAGCAATCCTCTGGACTTAATGCCAGCACTTTCAGTCCCGACCTTCTCTGAAAGTCAAACACAGCCTATCTAATTTTCATCACAGAATCTGGAGCCCCCGAGTCTTTCCTATCCCAAGCTTAAATTTTTAGCCTTTGGCCTCTCCTGACTGTCTTGTGATGGTCTCCCACCCAGTCACTGTGGTAGATTGGCACTAGAAACCCTGAAGTATAGTTGTTCTGAAGTAGAAGAGATGGGGGCAAGAAATTGCAACAATATCATGAAGATATGAGGATGAAGAAAATGCACAGTATTCTGAAAGAAGGTCACTGTTAAGTACAGTGTAAGTAAAAATTACACACACACACACACACACACACACTCACACACATTCCACATGGAGTAATGCTCTCTGAAGGTGTAGCTAAGAATTTTTCTCCTTTAAGATTCTTGTAGAAGGCAACACCATTACACTGTTATTGAGGCTTTGGGTGAGAGATAGCTTACAACTGTGGCAAACTTATGGCACACATATTGTTTTTCTTTAAGACAAAAGGTATTGATGAGTGAGTTGTTTTTTCTAAAGAAAGCTCACTATTCATTTTTAAATGCTATGTTGACACTTTGTGATATATTAGTGGGTTTTGTGTTGCAATTTGAGTACTGTGTCTAAAAGTTTCACTATCATTAGCTTAGAGGAGTGAAGGAAGAGTGAGCAATGAGTTAGAGAGGGAGGCAGGGAACTTCTGGTCATGTTAAAAAGTTTGGGCATTATCCCAAAAAAGATAAATCATCAAAGATGAAAAACACATTGTAGGGAAGAGGTAAGAAGATTGCAAAACTGGAGGCTGAGAAGCTACGGCAAGGAAAAAAAAAGATGGAAGGACAGAATAAAATAATAAATGGGGTATTAAGTAACCCCTAAAAACTAATTTTACATTTATTACTTTGAGTATAATAAAAGGCTTGACAAGGAAATTCCTTTTTTTATAAGCATCAAAACAGTTTGTGGGAGAACTGAAGGCAATATATGGAAACTTTTAAAACGTATAAATCAAGTTGTATTCCTACTGTGATGAAAATGTCTTCATAACCACAAGAATGGAAACCATGTATTAAGCTATAGTTTTTGTGTGACACAAAGTTGGCAAAAACATTGACTATATCTGTTTGTTTGTACTTATGCCTGAACATTCAGTGAGCTGGTGATGTTTGGGTGAGTAATAAAATAATGAACTATTTTATTCATGAATGACTATGTATCTTTTCCATAAATTTATATTTTCTTATTTTTAAATAAAATCATAAATTACATTGTTATAAATAAGATTTTCACATAGTGTTCTGTTAACCCTCATACCATATGAGACCATCTTTTTTGAGTTAGCATGGCTCTTTGACAGTTTTTTTAAATGCTCCTTTTCTTTTTTGCCTTTTTCAAGGCAAAAATAAGGGTAGTTCAGGCTACCCTTGATTCCCTATATAGCCCAGGATGACCTTGAACTCATGGTGATCCTCCTTCCCCAGTTTCCTGAGTAATAAGATTACAGGTATGTGCCACCATGCCCTTGTAACTTTTTTTTTTTTTTTTTTTTTTTTTTTTT